>CM055277.1:6481823-6484496 GCA_029237695.1 Conchocele bisecta
TGTCCAGTAATTTAATCATATCGGCAGACTATGAATGAAAGTGACCACATCAAACGTTTGGGCACTTCAAAGGGGTCAAGTACCAAGTGGTTAACTTTGTCAGCATATGCAACATGGATACTTATTGTCTTTAAATTATCCGCCAGTTTATATATTATTTATATTAACCCTTTCACCCCTACATATCCGATATTGAATCTCCAATTGTCACATTCAGACCGAACAATTTACCATAAAAAATCAAATACAGACGAGTTGATTAAATCAGTTGGTGTTTTGTTTTCTTACATATGGAAAACAAAAAACTACTTGCAAATAGTGCAGATCCTGATGAGATGGCTGAAAACCTTGACCTCTACTGAGGCCTCTAGGATTGAAAGGGTTAAAGAATGTAGTTTCCAATGGACATACGCAGGTGAACATTGCATATACATTTTTTACTCCGAAAATTTGTATAAAAATTGTCGCTCTTTTCTCTAATTGTTGTCACAAGATACTTGAACTTACAGAACAAAATCGTAACGACGATCCGAATATGATCTGAAATTTCGACTTCATTAAGTAATATATTGTTAGTTTGTTTTAATACAGAATACAGAATAGAAGATACGATATTGGTGGTTTTGCTGATCCGGGTCGAGTTGGTGGAGGTACCCTGGAATCCCGGCCAATATGAGACGCGGCACGAGATAACATACCTTAACACATTTGGGAATGTCACCGTAAATGGTTAGTCTATATAAAAGCTGACTTCATTCGTTTATACTGACGTCAATATTTGAAGAAAAAATCCAGGGCAAACGCGGAATTAAATTTTGCATTAGCTCTGAAATTTTCGCTACACTCCGTCTTCACTTGATACAAAAATGACTATAAGTCTAAATCATTTACGGCGAAAAGTTTACATTTTGTAAGGTATGTTATAAATGTCTTGGCGTGTCTCATATATATTCCGTAAGGCCTTTTTGCAGGTCACCTTTACGAAAGAACAAATGCAGTGTGCATATATTTGTACTTGTACTCGATACCCATAAACCAGACTTACACTAGCGGTTGCATTAATCTTGCCAATGATCGGTTATTAAGAACGGTCTTGAGAATCTACTCGTAATGTGAACTCTCAACCAAACAGCTTGATTGGCCGAGCCTGAGCTTAGGCTCAACCAAACTCCTTGATTGCAAGTATACACATGGAGTTAATGCCTAATGGAGTTATAACCGCTGGCAAGATTAATGCAAGCGGTAGTGTATCACATCCCCGTTTTCAAATGTTGGCCATATGTCCACCGATTCAGTCTGATTGACGTCGAAAGCTGGCGAAACTGAGAGCAAATGCGGAATTGTAGTCCGAATTTGCTCTGAAAGTTTTGTCAAATTTCTTATATATTGACGAACACGAGCATATATTTACTATGTAATAAATGGCAAAGGATTTTGCTACAAATGCCATTCCTGATTTTTGGTGTTACCTTTGGTGGTTATACCATTTGGATCCGCGACTGCGAAAAAGGATCTTACGACATTGGCACTAATTACAGCTTCTTACCCTCTTCACAGTGGGATTCGAATATAATTGTTTATCTGATGGAAATATGGATACTTCAACAATTGAATGGTGACCAGCGTAGGCCCTGACCGGACTGCGGGAATGCACAGGCTGATCTGGGACTACGTGGATCCAAACATTGTAAGATCCCTTTTCGCAACCGAGGGCCAGTTTAGGTTCGTCACAACGGCGAACATTTTATATCTATGGTGGCATGAATTCACCATCGAGATGAGATGTTGTCATATTTTATCTCAACATGTCGACATAAATATCCCGGTATGTCGACATAACGTAAAAACTATGTTGACATGTGGAGATAAATTATGACTACTTGTTGCCATAATTATCTCAACAAGTCGACATAACGTGATATTTAGACGCAACATGTCGACTTAACGGGATAATATATCAACAGGTCGACATAACGTGACAATATATCACATGTCGACATAACGTGATAAAGTATCGCAACAAGTCAACATAATTTATCTCAACATAGTTTCACGTTACGTCGACATACCGTGATATTTATGTCGACATGTTGAGATAAAATATCTAGTTATCTCGATGGTCAATTAATGTAGTTAGTTATCCAGAGCCTTTACAGCTACCAGAAAGGGCAGAAGTTGTGCTGGGTCGAAACATGTTGGGTTGAAACTTGAAAATCATAATGGAAATATTATCATGCTGGGTTTCGGCCCGTTTCTTTTCTTTCTTCTGGTCAGTTTCCATGTGCCAACAATCTTACTTTTATCGTAGGTATAATGTCTTGTGTTATACCCTAGTCATATGACCTCACAACATTGACACAAACTGCAGCTACTGATCCTCCTGCACATGGAGGCATATGAATATGGAACAATGTAAGGCCTGATCGGATGTGGCGTGACGAGTCAAATCCATAGTACTTATCGCCCGGTGGTCCGGGGATACAATGATCTTTAAACCACAAGTAAGTTTGAAACATTTTGAACGCAGGCGAAAAACAAAAATAAACAGAAATACTGACAAGAAGAAAAGTAACTTTATTTGGCAGATGATACAAGTTAGAGTGTCACAGGTCGAAGAAACGGTATACATCATTCAAAAATGACTGTCACTAACCATAAATAATAGAAAATAAA
>CM055277.1:6484996-6552219 GCA_029237695.1 Conchocele bisecta
TCACTCTCGCGGGTGTGTCTTGTGTCATCATTTTCAGGGCTTATAGTTCGTGGGCATATATGTCCAAATTGACAGTGTTTACCCGTGGTCAACGCGGTTGTCAGCGGAGCTAAGTACATTCCAAACTTGTGATAAATTGAGCAGCAGGCTGTTCTAAGAGTGTGACCTATAAAAGGGTCAGTCTCTAGATCTTCAATCAATCCCGCAGTGTTTGGTATAGGGAGAAGTATACTAACGGCGGTTGCGTACAAATGAATAGCCGCCGATCCGAGAGTTTTTGTCATCTCCGCTCCCAATTTGGATTCGTATCGCGCATACATTTTATCGATCTCCGCATCTGACATCTTATCCACCTGAAAAACTGAGAGACGTCTACCGAGATAATGCTCCGATTGTCCCCCAGCAACCAGCGCAGCTAGCCGCTCTCGTCGCGCCGCATTTGGAATTGATTCCGATTGCTCTGTCGGATCATTGTCTATGTTGGCAGTCGGAGTTGAGGTTTCTGCTATTAGCTGATCGAGAAGTTCGTCGCAGTTCATTTTTCTTAAAATTAATTTAACTATTCTAACAAGTCTCATCACTTTAACATATTGCAAAGCACACCACCCGATACTTATGATCACCATTATGCTCGCAACAAAGCTCGCAGCGGAGCACCAAATTGTTAACATTGTTAACCATTGTTCAGCATTTGTTCAACATTTGTTAAGCATTTGTTCAGCATTGTTCAGCATTGTTCAGCAATTGCTAAGCATTTTTCAGCATTGTTCAGCATTTGTTCAGTAATTGCTAATTAATTATGAAATTAATTGATAACTTCGTAAGTAGTTGGATGATCAGTCTTTAGCAAAAGCTTGGCGTGCTTAGTTTCCGAAAGCATTTGTCGAACCTCCAGGCGCTCCTCGCGCGTTGGGATAACGTCATTCTCTCGAAGACGGTCATCGAATGAGTCTCGGTCCTTGCAGTGAAAGAGGGCGACCCATTTCGTTTGCTCGCGCAGATCCTTGAGGACGGCGTTGTACTTTTGAGTGGATATCCATACGCTTTGCCTAGCATGGCGGCCAGAAAATGCGAGCTCGGAGAGCATGTCCTTCTTTTTGGTCATCGCCGCCTTGGCCGAGCAATCGTCAATCACGTATAGGGTGGGCTCACCCTGGAATTTTTGGTATAAACCACGCAACCAATCGTGAAGCCTATCACCGGGGTCAATAACGTATACCTCAGGGTCGGTCCATATCCACGGGCGCCGCTGATAAGTATCGTTGTGCCGCACAGTGGGACACAGGATCACAATGTGACGAAAGGCATCGCGGTAGGAGCCTCGAGCAAGTCTAGGATGAAAACCGTTTTTCCACATCCATGTCTGCCCACATATTATGGCAGAGTGGGCATCTCCAATCGTGAATTGGTATTGATTGCTAATTTTCTTAATTAATTCTTTAGAATTATCAAATTTATTAATTAATAAATCGTTAGATGATTTTTTTATTAAATCAGTAGAGTGCTGAGACGTATCGGCCATCTTCGATGTTGAGTTGTGCGTCTGTAATTATATATAAGTACACGTTCAATGGCCGGCTCCGTCCGCCTCTTTGGTTATCTGGATCGTCACACCCTCGCTAGCGTTCTCAACTTGGCGTCCGCTGCCGTGTATTTGGTCGTCGTCGCTGGCTCGCATGTCTAGCCATAACGCGTATTTGGTATTCAGGAACTCCGAGAGGGAGACGGCCGAGAGATGCAGGTCTTTGGCAACTGCTGCAACCTCCGGAGAGCGCTTAGAGCCGGCAGCAAACTGCTTTCTTACTTTTCGTCCCACTCTGGTGCGCGCGAAGGACCCGCGCTGTAGAGTTGATTGGGTACTCCCTCGATCGTCACTCTACCTTCGTGATTTTGGGGTTATAGAATTTGTCGGTTTTTCTAGCACCGAAAGCGAACCGAGCATCCTCGAACAACATCAGTATACCTTTCATCGAGCGGGCGGGTACGTTGACATTAATATTCCACAATGTGTCACCTTTGTCTTTCGTCATCTTGCGATGGCAAAGAACTCGGTCGTAAAGTATGGCAACGCGCCCGCGTACTGGGTTCTGATCAATCGCGCGAGTTCGGGCATCGTGACCATGTCGTACTCCAGCGAAACATTATCGATCGTATACGTCGATAACATGTCGCTGGCTATGAGAACTCGGCCGTAGTCGTTGAACGTTAGTTCGTATTCGAGGCGGTCAGCCAAAGCGCTCTGATAGTAGGGCATGTGACTCTCCAGCAACTCAAAGTCGAGCGGGATGTAGAAGCGGTTGCCGTAGGCGCCCGCGACCGCGTTGTCGCTCGCGTTGTTTTCTGCCTTGTTAGCAGCCCCGATTCTAAGTCTGGTTACGTTCTTATTTTTGCTGGTGTCAATACCCTGATAGACCGCGTTTTCGCGCTCTTGCGCCGTCTTCAATGATAACAATGGTAGACGTCGCTGTCATCGATCGACATCACCTCATTACCAGAAATCTTTATCATGGTCTTCTTGACGATGGCGCGACCAAGGTTCTGAACGACGGTTCGGTCCGAGTCCGTCGATGTAAGCGAAATAGTGAAAGCGAGGCGAACAGTACCCGGCACAATGACGTCGTTAGCTCCGAGGTTGGGGAAGCGGACCAAGAGCGGCTGGTTCTGGTCGATCATCGATGGGTTGTTCGTAATAACGACACTCTGTCTCACGCCTTTTGCCCCGAGGGGCTCACGCAGTCTGCGGTATGGATTGAGTTTGCGACCGTATTGACTCGAAGACATAATTTAGTGAATCTATATTAAACCCGTATGGTTTTGTCTTTAATACATAATTAATTTTAAGAAATTAATATGGCTGAATTTTAAGAAATTAATATGGCTGATTACGATAATGACATGTATGAAATCGGCAGAGACGATTACCTCAATGCGGATGATGATGACATAGATTATTATAATGACGAAACGCCCTTGATACAGACTCCAGTTCCAATCCAATCGTGGGAATTAGGTGGCGCTACCAGCAGCGTTGTTCAAAGTCGGGAATTACTCGAGGGAGCTGTAAACGACTACTACAACAGTTTAGCAGAAATCGGTCTGGTCCCGTCTGTCGGTCGCGACTACTCCAAATTCGAATTGGATCTGCGTGGTAGATTGCGACTAAAAACATCAAATGTCCCGATCGTCAACACGATGACCGGTAAACCCCTATCGCTAAACACCATTGCCGGAAACCGGGGCGGTGGCCAACTCATAAGGAGCGAACTAGGATTTCCAGATTGGACGCGTGGTAAAACAATTATGCCGACCCGCGCTGTAGAGGCTCTACAGTCTACCGACGAAACGATGGCGAAAACGGCCGCCGATATAGAAACTGTTGAGCTCAGCGAACTCCCTCGAGTAGCCACCGACGCTATTAACACGATGGAGACCACGTTCAGCGAAATCGACCTGTCTAACGATGACCCACTGTTACCTCTTCTCGAACTCCGGGCCTCGATAAGGTTATGCAAACGGTACGGGGTGAACTGGTCCTTAACCTCTCCAAACTCTCGTCGCTGGGTGAACATATCGCGCTAGAAGAAAGAAAACTGGAGGAAGCCGGTGTCGATATAGAATCTACCGAGCGGATCACTGAACGCCTACAGTCGTTGCGTGATGAAAGAGCAGCTCGTTTGGAGGCCGCCTCGACTAACCGTGAGGCTCTCCGCAACCAAATAAGTCGGATCCGCGAAACAATCTCGAGGGTCCTGCACGAGGAGACGACACTCGGTGAGCGTCTTCGCACTCTGTTCAGAGAACAGGGCATCACGATAGCAAGCATCCTCGTTGCTAAGAGCATTACTATATCGACAATAGTTCTAGCTTTCACTGGTGGTGCGGCGCCACCACCCACGCCAGCACCCACACCACCACCACCCGCGCCATCCGGCGGAGCCAAGGAGTGGATAAAAAAAACAACTAAAAGCCCTCGCCAGTCTCCTGGCTAAATTAGCCGAAAAGGCGGCTGCCGCACTACCTGGACTGATCGGAAGTATCGTTTCTTACTTGCTATCTATATTATCAAAAACGGCCGGATGGCTAGCCAAAAATACTTGGGCTTTAATCGTGGCAATCGCCGGTCTCCTACTATTCTTCGCCAGAGAGTTCCTAAGACCAAAGCGTAAATAATCCGATCGCCACGAGGGCGACGACGAGCCCTAATTTCTCCTCCTGGTGTGTTGTGCTTCCAATTTCAACATTGTTGATGATTGGTGTTTCAACATTGTTGATGGAACTCGATGGTGCATCCAATTTACGAATTGGGGGTACTGGGTTCGATTGTGTTGAGGGAGGTGTATCCATTTTGTGTTTTGGGGGTTTTATGAAATTTTTTTCAAATTTATTTGAATTTACAACTCCGCGCCCGATCATTTTGGGGATGCGCTTGATGATATCCGTGTTCACGTTACCGTTGTGACCGATTTTTTGATTGGCGGTGGCGATTACGATTTGATTATTGTAACCATCAACCGGGTCGTCTCGTAGTATCATATTGCTCGGCGCCATATAAAGGCCTATTCCAAATACATAGTCCACTGGGGTGCTGGCAGTCTGCAAAACGTCTTGATAATTCTGGATCGCCTTCTCCAGGTCCACCTTAGCTGAGATGGCGTCCTCTACAAGTGCCAAGAACTGTTTTTGCGCGTCAAACGCCGTTCCCGTGCTCAGTATAGAACTGCGAGTTTGCTTCTGTGCGCCGAGGATGGCCCAGACGTACGTGCAAATAGATTCGTTGACGCGAGTAACCCCGGCCTGCGTGAACCCTAGACCCTTATCTAACATAAATGTGGTCCACGCGTTCTGAACCTCAGCAGCCTGCTGTATGTAAACGACGTGAGCTCGTTTCGGAGGTAACATTTTACAAGAAAACACGCCACAGTGCCGACCTCCAGACACTTCTGACCCGAAAGTCATAGTCGCGGGGTCAAAATTCCCGGCGTTCCGACTGACGATGTGGTCACCGGAGTAATCGTGTCTAAAATCAGTTCTTGCGTCCAATTCCCGGACTGGCCCCCGAAATGAGAACGTCCCCGAGGCCGGTGGTGGTAGGAAATGCTTTCTGCCTCCAGTCCGCGTCTTTTGAAACGTTAAATTCGTTACACAGTCTTTCAAACGCCATACGGTCGTATGCGTTGTAAATGGGATCCCAGGCGTCGTCTTGAGGTAGAGAAATACCTAGTTCTTTGAGAATCCTCTCCTAATAGTATAATACGTGTGAAAGTTGTAGACACTTCGGAGCATGATATTCTTGGATGTTAGATGGTCTTTATGTGAAACTCCACACCCGGCTGTTGCGCACCATACAGCAAAATTTAGTTGGTTCTGCCAAAACTGCATCGGTGTGGCTTTCCACCCGTTTACCGCCTCCATCGTAGTAATCTTGGGCAGCCTATATTTCTCAAACGTGTTATGGAAATTGGTGGCAAAGCCACTGTCCGGTCTAACCGTTACGGTTGGGTGTACAAGGCGGTTAACAACGTCTTTTTGCGTGTATTTACCACCGACCGCGTACTTTGCATTAGAGTTAAAGCTAAATGCTTTTGTATCCATTGAAAGATATTATTATGTTTGCTACTATCACTATGTTCAAAAAGGGAGGGAGTTGTGAACTTCAAAAATTAATAGACAACTGCTGCGGACAACGCCGGGTAGGCCTTAGATCAATCACGTTCACGGTCGGGTGGAAAAACGTTGAAACGCTCGAGTTTTTCACATCAGAAGTCGAGGGTGTAAGCCCTGTGGCTTCGGAAACTACCTCATAACTGAACCAGTGACCTCAGGATTTCGTAGAAAACTCCCGATGCTATAGTACCTCACGGTCTTTGGAGTTTCGGAGATCTCCAAGCTTTTGTCGCGGAGAAGATTCCTGGTGTAGTCACTCTCGCAATCTCGAAAGCCACGGGGCTCACGACATTGACCGTTGATAGCGTTTAAGGATCTCACCGGGGTTGGGCTCACTGTTAGGATTTAAAATAACATACCCTTACAACGATGACGGAGTGTTTGATCCTGGCGAGCACGTCGGCACGACCCCTGTGAACTTTGCCGTCACGAAAACTCTCAGGGTGCACCTGGATCGGGTGAACACATCGTACAACACGGTAGACGGCACTCCCACCACATTACTGAAAACCGTGCCCGCCAGCGACTGTTTCTATGGTGAGACCCTGACCTTAGACTTCCCACACCCCGAGATGAAAGTTTTGGAATCGGGACACATCCACGAGTTGAAGATTTCTATTCTCGATGATAAAGGGCGAGAGTTGAAGAACGATTACCCGATTTCGGTCGTAGTAGAAATTTCAAATTAATTAATTTTAAGAAAATTATTTAGAATTAAACGCATGTTCGTAATATATATATTATCAACATTATTGAAAATGAGTATATACGGACCAGGTAGTTCTTCCGATTGGGTGACAAATTTGGAACCGACAGAAGGGGGATTCATCCCGACTGAGGGCGACTTTTTAACTACCCAAAAAACAAAGGCCTTGATCAATAGAACTATATCGAGGGCCACGGACGAGATTCACAAGAGTCTACTGTCACAACTTAGAGAATATGCCCTGGCTGTGAATACACAAAGTCGTGAAGAAACGCATACGGAACTAAACGAACTAGACAAAAAAATAACCAAATTTCGAAAAGAGGCCCGGTCGGGTATTGAGAAAGTCCGAGAAGACCACCAGGCGGACCTTACGGAGGCTTATGATGCATTGCTCTTAAAGGACACTCTCATCAGTGAAGCGACACTTACCGAACTAGACGGGAAAATAACAAAATTTCGAAAAGAGACCAGGTCGGATATTGATAAAGTCCGAGAAGACCGCCAGGCGACCCTTACGGAGGGTTATGATACGTTGCGCTTAGAGGACTCTCTCATCAGAGAAGCAGCACTTACCGAACTAGACAAAAAAATAACCAAATTTCGAAAAGAGGCCACGTCGGGTGGTATTGAGAAAACCCGAGAAGACCACCAGGCGGACCTTACAGAGGCTTATAGGGTGTTGCGCTTAGAGGACTCTCTCAGCAAAGAAGCGGCGGTTGTTGAACTAGACGAAAAAATAACCAAATTTCGAAAAGAGGCCCGGTTGGGGGTCAAGGGGGTCCGAACGGGTATTGAGAAAGCCCGAGAAGACCACCAGGCGGACCTTACTGAGGCTTATTGGGTGTTGCGCTCAGAGGACTCTCTCAGAGAAGCGGCGGTTGTTGAACTAGACGGAAAAATAACCGAATTTCGAAAAGAGGCCCGGTCGGGTATTGAGAAAGCCCGAGAAGACCATCAGGCAGCCCTTGCGAAGGCTTATGAACCGTTGCGCTCAGAGGACTCTCTCATCAGAGAAGCGGCGGTTGCTGAACTAGACGGGAAAATAACCGAATTTCAAAAAGAGGCCCGGTCGGGTGTTCAGAAAGCCCTAAAAGGCCACCAGGCGACCATTACGGAGGCTTATGATGCGTTGCGCTTAGAGGACTCTCTCAGTAGAGAAGCGGCACTTACCGAACTAGACGGAAAGATAACCGAAGTTTCCGATAAACTGAAACATGATCGTATAGCCGCGACCAAAGCTCTTGAGGAGGCCTCTTATAATATTCGTACTGAGGCATATAACGCAAACAGTGCGCTTGCCGGAATAGTGCGAACAATGAAAACGCTAAAACGTGCCATCAGAGTTTGGGCTGAGAAGCGGGGCCCATTGGTTGAGGGGCACTATGAATATTCGTTCGGTTGCCAAAGCCGAGTATAAATGTGGGGGATACACTATGACAGCCGCGGGTGAAGTTATCAAATGGCGGTCTGCTTCGGTTAATTGGTAGTGGTAAACCTGTGGGCGCGGTCGCGATAAAATATTGTAGTAGATGGGGAAGAACGGGGGTTGGAGTCACTAAAAATCTCTGAGATAGTTCGACGGTGGTTTCGTTCTCCGGTTATGATCGAATTAGACTTTCCAAAGGTAGTGTTATTAACTTTGTTACGAAAATCAGTGACAAAGAGAGTTCTTCCACTATTGTCTCGTTGTTAATTGAACTTATTTTGTAAATACTAATATATTGAAATAAATTTGTAAAATTTAAATATGAACGAATCAACGCTTCCAATTGTCAATACCACTCCATCAACACTGTGTACAATTAACGAAAGAAGTTCAGATTTTAGGTTGAATAATATCGTCGCTATGCAGGATATTTTAGTTAGAGAATATACAAATAGAAAAAGAAACGCTAAAAAATATAGGCGCGCGGTGAACATGGCTGAAGTATCTAGCACGGCTCTGAAGAGTGTTTCTGTGTTGTGTGGGGCGGGGACAGCTGCAACTATATCCACCATTATAACGGTTCCAGTAGCGGGGATTTTATGTGCGGTGTCGGCCGTTTCTGGGTTGTTTTGTATGGTAATTAGGGCGTCGGGTGGAAAACTTGAGAGAAAATGTAGAAAACATGATGGAATATCTGTTCTCGCCAGGTCGAAGAAAAATACCATCGACGTTATGGTGTCCAAAGCGTTGGCCGATAAGAAAATATCAAATTTAGAGTTTGAATCCGTGGTGGAAGAAATGGGGAGATATGAACAATTAAAAAATGATATAAGAAGCAAAGCGCGTGCCACCATGCCCAAGATTGAGTGTACTGATTGGGATAAATTTAGGGAAAAACTTGGAGATAAAGTCGGAAGAAATGTTACAGCACCAATATAATTTTCCTAATTTTTTCAAAATTATTAATTATTAATTATATTGGTGCAGTAAACAAATTTACATACCTATACAACATGTGTTTTTCACTGAGAATTACAAATTCAGTCGAGGATTACACTGTACGTCTGTGTAATTGATACACTCGGCTCTGTTTACCTCGGTTATCAATTTACGCATGGTTCATAACCCGTGTAATTGAAACATTGTCGTAATTGATAATTGTAAAACACTAGGTAATGTTTATCATAACAGCCTACATGGTCGTGTGGGTTAAGGCGATACTCTATAGAGACGAGGGTCGTGGGTTCGCGCCGCGGTTGGAGCTAAACATTTTTATTTATTTATTTCTATCCCTACAAATGTGGTCGCTATGGTAAACAACTGCATGACAACGGCGTTCGGAGTCCGACCGCTTGAGGTTGATGAAAAATAAATTGCCAGTTTACCAAAAAAAAAATGAGCAGACAACTCCGGCCGTTGTCATGGTAAACAACTGCATGACAACGGCGTTCCGAGTCCGACCGCTCGAGGTTGATGAAAAATAATTTCAGATAGCCCGTTTACATACCTTCGATAAGAAAAATACACTCGGCTATAAATTAATTAGTAGTTGTTTTTTTTTCAATAATAATTTTTCAATATCTTTATAAGCGATATCGTAGAAATGTACATTCGTAAACGAATCGTTGGGTTTTAAAATGTTTGTATAATACACCTTAGTTTCATATCCGATACGCATTATCCGTCTTAATGTTTGTATTTGCCTCTTGTATAGTTGACATAATTGCCGGTATAATATTGTAAATGTAACGTTTTTTATCGGAGCGTAATAAATTACGCTGGTATTTCATATATTCGATATCGCCTAGTGTTCTCATTTTATAGAATTTATATACAGGATTATAACCCCCGTAAGCTTCGTAAACTTCTTCAACACAGTCATTAAAAATTTTCAATTCAAATTGTATTGTATTATCCATTTTCTCTAATAATATTGGTACGTGTTTTTTCTGTTCAATTGGACGTGAAAAAAAACATGATGTATTTATGACACCAATATATACTTTCAAAAGTCAATTACCAATATAATTGGGACTCCCTCTTTTCAAAATTATTTTCTCTAAAAATTCATAAATTTGCTGTCGGGAGACCCAATTTTCCTTGTTAACCAATTTTTTGATTTTCGGGGGTGGTGGGGGTATTATAGAGGGTTATAAATGATAGGTAGGTGGTATCATTTTGACTCCCTTACTACTACTACTTGTCCGGATATTTTATAAACACCACTCGCATAAGCCGTTTATATTTCGACGTCATTGGTCTAATACGTCATATACGTTTTTACCACGCGTCATAAAAATACTTATAGAATGAAAAATAATTGGGATATATTGATATTTTTTTGCAGAATATGGCTTTTAAAAGATGTACAATCCAGAATACGTAAAAAAGTAAAAAAAATGACAATCTATCATGAAGCCCGGTTTTCGCATGGCGCGGCTCATATTCATTCACCATTACCTTACGTCTTGATTGGCATTAATATACATTTTATATCTGACGTAAATTTCCACACTGATATCAGGGGCGATAACCGTGTTTCCATAAAATGTTAACTGACATTAATATGTATTCTCTGTATCTATTTGTTGATGCGCAATGATCATACTTTATAATCTGTCGTAAATATTATGTTTTCAGGCAACGCATTTAATTAGTATATATAATTAAAAAATATCATGCCTCATTTACATATGAAAACAGCCTGATACCACCGCGAGTCACTATCAGTAAAACAAATATTACTAAATTATATATGTATAGCGGGCACTCGTAATTTGTACAACTGGTGGAATAGTGACACAATTATACACTTATTTAATTCTTATAAAGAACATGTTGTGCCTACTGAGTGGGCATGTACCTTTAACCATTTTCATTTTTTCTTATAAAATCAGTAAATATTAATAAATATAAAACATAAACACAAATGTTAAATTATATTTATAGCATAATCAAACCATCATTATGACATACACTGAAGCTGTATGAATTATCTATAGCATTTCTGTAGCAGTCACATTCGCATATTATTACACTAGATTATTATTATCTTTATATACTATAGGAATGAATGGACTTTTGTGGAATTTATCGGGGTATAAACTTGGAAAAGTCGCGGGAATACTGGACGAGGCCTTCCGGCCTTCGTCCAGTATTCCCGTGACTTTTCCAAGTTTATATCCCCGATAAATTCAACAAAAAGGCCATTCATTCCTTATAATTCCAGCATTTGAAATAAATTCATCAAGAAAATGTGTTTATTTTCACAGACGGCAGCCATTTGTTTACATTGACAGCACTGACAGCGCACCTGTAGAAAGTAGTTCGGCGTGGGAGTTTACTGGGATATAAATTTTGGACAGAGACTTGCTACGGGCCAATCAAATGTTAAGGAATTGTGTAAATATTTTTGCGCTGGAATTATATAGTGTTATTACACTACGAATGCCCATTTTATTCAATAACATGTTTTCTGTAGTGTTCTTTTCATATCTGATGTCATTTTGTACCGAAGATGTCTTAGGTACACAATCACATGGCTCGTCTCCTATTATACTGCTGGCAGAGACACAGGTTTAGTAAGATATTGAACATGTTGAACATTATTATACACAGTAGACCCTCTCTAAATCGGACACCATTATATGCTTAATCTTGACGCGTTTCTGTGTCAGCTTTCTCTCGTGATATTGCATATTCATTATCGCAAATCCTACAGTTCTCATTTTCGCACGCTACGGAACTCGTGCATGTATCCACATACAAATCAAATAACCTATAAATATTTTATCTGAATTGGAGTCCTATAAGGACATGTCTGCTGGTCGTAAATTGAGCACACGCACACACGCATGTCGTAAAACATGTTTACACAGTACACGAGAAAAGATCAGTTGTTGCTGTGTCATAAGAATTACTGTCTGTTTCACGAAACCTGTCCAAATGTTACGGTCATATAAACAATGCAAAACACAATATTTTTTTAGAAAATATTAAATTTTATCAAAATTTAAGAATGAGCCTTATCTTTATTTCGTGAAAATATTGATTTTGTTACGAGAAATGTATTGGTCTATGTGAATTTAACATGGGGGAAAAGGAGGTGGAGGAGCTGTGGCAATTGGAAATTGACTCCGAAATCTGGCTAGATAGCTTAGAAATTATCTAAGTAAGAAAACAAAAGTTAAATATTGAAAAATCGGACAAGTAATTTTGAAATTAGAAATAAGTCCCCTTTAACATTGGGGAAATTGTTTTTTTCGCAATAAAATCAATATTGGGCCAAATTTCACGAAATAAAAAGAAGGCTCATTCTTAAATGTTCATAAAAGTTCATATTATCGAGAATATATCGTGAAACAGACAGTAGATACATGTATCTCATGATATAGATCCTGCTGGTTGGTTGAATTTATATATCTATCAGCCCGTAACAAGACATTTTGAAGGGAGGGGTGGGGTCTTTTCCGAGAACCCGAGGCAGGCTGTTTGGCGGGTCCGGGGTCATTCTCCCCAAGACAATTTTGAAATCCAGCTGGTCTGAAACCCCATTTCCTTCATTCTTGCATTCTCAGCACATAATACGACTCTCGTTTGTTCCTGTTTCGATATGCATAGTTGTCTTCAACACTATAAATAACAATCGCGCCAACCCCAACTGGTTACGGGCCTGTCTACCGTCACAATAAACATGATAAAGTAAAACCTCGGGTTTCATAAAATGGCCATTGTAGCATCTTAAGTCATCTTAGACACTGCCGCAGTATAAGTTCACACCGCTTAAATACCAGATAAACGAACACTAACTATCCATCATTGAATGATTCGCGATCAGCGTGGGTCCTGATCAGGCTGCGCGAGCGAGCGCAAGCTGATCAGGAACTACGCTGATCACAAATTTCTGAAGTTTATTGTATCCGCCGGATACGGTGATATGTCATCATGTTTGCTGATAATGTTTAAAATTTCGGCATTCGATATTCTAAAGCCCAGCCGATTAGACAAGTCAACATGTTTTCGGAGGAAGTTATTTGGTTGTTATTAGTTGCGTTTGTTGGTAAGCGTGTTTTATTTTTTCATCATGCACGAATACATATCTTTAAAAATAACAAAAATGATTATATAATTATTATCAATAATATTAATAATAATTATTATTATTATCATTATTGCATAATATGGGCTTTCGCAAGGTAGTAACACAGTGTATTAAAACCAGAATAATACACTACTGTCTGTTGCACGAAAGCTGCCCAAATTGTACGGCTATATAAACAATGCAAAAACAATATTTGTTTTCGATAATATTATTTTATAGCATAATTTATGAATGAGCCTTCTTTTTATTTCGTGAAATTTGGTCAAATATTGATTTGGTCACGAACAATTGATTTGTCTATGGGAATTTAACATGGGGAAAAAGGAGATAGAGGATCAGAGGGAAGAGTCAAAAAACGAAAATATTTGGAAAATGAATCAGAAACCTGGCTAGATAGCTTGAAAATGATCTAACTAAGAAAACAAAAGTTAGATTTTGAAAATCGGTCCACTATTTCTGAAATTAGAATTTTTTTTCACAATAAAATCAATATTTAACCAAATTTCACGAAATAAAGAGAAGGACATTCTTAAATTTTGATAAAATTTAACATCAACGAAAATATATTATGTTTGCATTGCTTATATAGCCGTAACATTTGGGCAGGTTTCGTGAAACAGACAGTAGGCTCGGCTGGAAAGGCAAGCCAAGGAAAAGAGCAGTACGTTAAATACTGCCAAAGATCGGGAAAAAAATAAAAAAAGCTGAATTTTTCACCATAGGTCCATGATATCATGAGAATTAACATATCAAAACTCCCCATGAATCCGAGTTGAGCTTTCTTCAAAATTAAAGATGGCCGCCCAGATGGCCGCCAAAAATGGTTAAATCTCTTAATGCACTCCAAATGAGCTACAAATGAGCCAAATGTTTACAAAAAAGAGCATATCAAGGCACAACATACATTTTAAAACATATTAATATGTTTCTACCATTCAACATGATTCAAAATGGCCGCCATAGATTTAAAATAAGAAAAATATGTCCAAATTGACTCTTTTTTTAAAAGAAATAACTCCATCTAATCGTTTCGTTACAAGGACTATGTCTTCTTCCATTTTGGTGTACCTTGTATAACTGTATTCAGAATACACAATGAATAATCTATCCGACATAAGTTTCTTATTCTGAATGGTGAATACTAATGCAAGGCATTTCATATGCTCCGCTCACGGATCGTATTTCTGATCGTCCATTAACAGTTACATGCACTATAATAACTAAAAAATGTAGTCTAGTCTAGTTTCCCATCTATTTTAATAATTTATAAATAGATCTACGTATCATAACGTAGTATAAATAATTGTGGCCGTGACTGGAGAAATGGGGCTTATGGGATTTTTTAAATGGTGCTTATGGGATTTGTTTCCATCCTAGCTCCTGGTCCGCTAGAATTGTAATGTTTGTTAGAAGCATGATGTATGTTTCGATGACTGAATGGCGAACAGTGTAGTTCCTGATCAGACTGCGCAGATGCGCAGGCTGATCTGGGGCTACACTGGTCGCATAGCCCATAAGCCCCATTTCTCCAGTCACGGCCACATATAATGAGACAGTGTCACGGTGACGTCAAAATAGTGACGTTATGAGTTATTATCGCTGACGCTGGTTAGTTGACAACGTTTAACAACGCTATGCTTTGAATAGCATCACTGATAGTGAATACGATTTCGTTGACGCTGTCAGTTTTGATATTATTGAAACCTATAAAGTTTATATATATATCAATCTATCTACCCGCTTTCATCTAGATATAAGCAACCATTTAAGCAACAGTTGGAGAAAAGGGTCACGTATCGTTGATTTCTGCCAGCATGATTCGCAGTGATGACGATGTACAGCGATATCGCATTAACTAATAGCTGCGTGTAGGCCAAAATTATTTGTATCCCCAATACTCTTAGCAGTCGCAGTGTACATACACAGAAAGTATGCATCTCGTGAGCTAATTGACATCTTAAGTAGCATGTGCTTTGCTGATGATTACAAGGAAATTCAGAGACGGAATTACGCATCCCTCTAAGGATGAGCCATCCTACAACTTAAACGGCTTCACACAGTTTGTATTCGACAATGCTGACTTTAATGTTGCAACGCTAACAGGACATGGCACCTTTCAAACAATGGGTGGAATTGCGTGTGTCACGCCCTCAGGTGAAGTAGTAAAACAAACTCTCACTCGTTCAGTAACTGTACCCAGTGCCCAAGTAATTGGGAAGTTCGGGGATGTCCCTATAAAATCGTACAGGAAACCAACAGTCTGTAGTGTTCGTTCCTCTAGAATCTCCAAAACCGGACCCACCCAGTATGAAGTTTGCCACAAGCCTAGATTGTCTCTGGATGGCCAGCGTCTCCCGATCTTTCAAAAGTCATTGCAAGGTTGGGTGGTTTTCATCTACTTATGTCATATATGGGATCAGTAGGATTTATTATGGCAGGCAGTGGGCTGGGAACATTATGGGGGACTGTCTATGCCCCTGAGTCTGTCGTCCATATGCTAACTGGACATGCCTACGCAAGAGCACTTCGTGCTCACCTTACAACATCAGTAGTCATAGCAGCGTTGCTGTTATAGAAGCCCGGGTGTTTAGACAATGTTGACTTCGATCCTTTGCGTCGTTTTCACAAATCGCTTATGGAAAAAGGCGATGCAACTGAAAGAGAAGAGGATGATGCATGTGTGCAGAACATTACCGAGGTAATTGCTGATTCGATGAAAGGTACAGCAAATGAAAGTCGAACAGGAACACTCTGGATCAATTATTTGGAACAGGTTTCTCTCCTTAGGTTGTTTATTCGGGCTGAGCGTACAGGAGACTGGGATCTACATTTGTATTGTGTCAGTAGAATGATCCATTTCTTCCATGCTGCGGGTCATCTGGCCTACGCAAAGTCAGCCAGGCTATACCTGCACCAAATGACAGAACTTGACTCCAGCATGTCTGTAACAGAACGCAGATTGTTCACCAATCATGGATACTTTACAATACGCAGGTCTGATCATTTTTGGAGCGGCAACTTTTCGGACCAGACCATTCAGCAGGATCTTATGCGGCTGTTGAAGTCTGCCGGAGGGATGACCCATGGACGGGGAATCACTGAAAGCATGTTGGCAAAGTGGATCCATGCATTGCCAAGTTGCATACCTATATGTGAAGCCCTTGAGAAATTTACCGGTGTCCATACGAGTACCTCAGAGCATCATAGGGATCTGCGGGTCAGCTCAGAATCTCTCGACCGCAAATACTACAATACCTTCTTAGAGTGGATGTGGATACATTCACCATTTTCAGCTAGTAAACCAGATGCACTTGTTGCAATAGACACAGGTCTGGTGGCTGATGCATCTGTGAACTGTGACACGGCCTATGAGATAGGCCGGGCAGCCGCTGCTACCATTGTCAATACACCGTTCACATATGTAAAACTGAAACGGAACGACAGAGTGAAGACAATAAGTGGAGCTGTTAACACAGTCAAGATTCGTGGTCAGTCAGTTGTGGTAAACCCAACTTTGCTGTTTAATAGAATCACTTGTGTTATGCAAAGCAGTTCAGAGATGGAAGAATTCCTGTCGTCGTACGAACTGGCACCACAACCCACGTCTCTCTTCAATGAAGGCACAATGAGGAAGACTGCCAAAAGTACACTTAGTGCCCTGCTGCGGTCAAATGTTACGCCACAGTCTACATTTCCGGAAGATGCTGTCTTTGTCATTGATGGCGGTTACCTTCCACACACGGTCATTTGGCCTTCCGATGCAACGTACAAGCAAGTATGCGAGTCATATGTATCGTACATAGTAGAGCATTATGGCAGCGAAGACACAACGGTTGTTTTTGATGGATATGGAAGTCAATCATCTACTAAATCTGCTGAGCAGCACAGACGGGCATCAAAATCGGTTTCTGGTGACATTATATTTGATGCCGAGATGAAAACCATGACCTCTCAAACTTCCTTCCTCGCCAATGGTTCCAATAAGACAAGATTGATAGAAATGCTCACGGACGAGTTGAGACACAGCAACATAACTGTAAAATAGGCTGAAGCTGACGCTGATAGTCTGATTATCTCAACAGCATTATCAGTTTCACAATCTCTGTCCAAACCAGTGGTAGTTATTGGAACAGACACTGACTTGCTAGTAATGCTAGTGTCCCAAGCTACTCCACTCACCCGCATGCACATGATGTTCAAGAGAAATCCGGTATGTGTATACGACATTACAGACATCCAACACTCAATTGGGGGCGCAAAGAAACACCTGATGGCTGTTCACGCTATTACCGGGTGTGATACAGTATCAGCACAATTTGGACAAGGAAAACGGAAAGCATTTAAACTTGTTGAAAAAGACAGTGACAATGCTGGTTTGGATTATTTTGCAGCCACACACTGTACGAAGGAGAACGTGGCTAGGCTGGGGAACAATTTCTCCTTCTGCTCTACGGCGCCCAGAAGACAGACAAACTTGACAAGTACCGATACATAGCTTACAACCGATCTATAAGCCATGCATCTCTGTCCACTACGTTTAAGCTAGAAGCACTACCACCCACGAGTGCAGCAGCCATGCAGCATTCCTATCGTACGTACCATGGTTGGGCAATGAACTTTCCCCAACAAAGTGGGGCTGGCATTTCCATGGCGATTGTTTGCTACCGACCGAGTCAGAAGCTCCTATTGCACCTGACAAGTTTCTGAAATTGGTGTCTTGTGGTTGCAAAACCGGCTGTGGGCGGCTATGCGGATGCCGAAAGCTAGGACTCCACTGTGCATCCATGTGTAGTCAATGCATGGGGCAAACATGCACAAACATCCCCCAGATGTCTTCAGATTGTACTACATTAGATGATGACATACAGTGAAACGTTAGTGATTCCAGCGATCAGCACTCAAAATACAGTCGATTGATTAAGCAGAAAAATGACTGCTGATATGCAATTTATTGTTAATATGGGTAATGATGTGCACTGTCCGATTAGTCATGTACGGTCCCCAAAAAGAATACAATATCAACAAATAACAGTAAGCAGTAACAATAACATGAAAGCAATGGAAGCTCCACAAGAAAGCAACACACTCGCATCAAATCGCAAGTGATAGAAATAGCAAATCTGAAACATGTGCCTATCTTAAATAATGGGGTTATCGAAAATTAATTACGACAGTTATAAACAATTAATTACGCAATTATGCAATTTCATTTATTCAATTACAAATGTTTACCAATGTTTACAATGAAATACTATTTTTGTCAGTTTAATATATTATCTATCTCGTATTTTTCTATATAAAGGTACATCTTGTGTAACTGATTTCACTCTACAAGACGAAACATAACACTTAATAGTAATATTATACACCCACAAACAAATAATGTCAGCATGGAGTAGACATTTTATATATTTAAGTGTATTTAAAAAAAAATCGCGAATATATCAAATATGTAACTGTGTTCACGTTTTGCCTGTATATGGTTACTATTCATTTCGCATGAACACTACATTGACTTAATATACAAGATAAATCCCTAACAGCTATGAGAAAAGCGCAGTTATTGCGTTAGCCTGGCGGTGAAAATGTATATGCCATCGATTATTGATGTTCACTTCCATCAATAGTGTTTACTCATATAAAATATCATAATAAATCATCTAATGTATGTACTAAAACCATTTATGACTTTTAGCACACAGTACCATATCAAATAATGAGCATACAAATAAACAAATAATAGCAGCTGCAAATCTTGTAATCGCGGCTCAATCGATTTCTGTGTACGTTCCATTAGGAGTCGCACATCTCCATGTAGCTCACCGGCACGCCAAAGTTTATCAAAACATACTGCATTGTACAATGATACCATCACATACCACTTCAAATGCTTGCATAACGTGTACACTATTGTTACATCTACATCACCATTGACATTTTTATGCCACCGGTCTCGAAGAGCCGGGTGGCATATTGTTTTTGGACCGTCCGTCTGTCCGTCTGTCTGTCTGTCTGTCTGTCTGTCTGTCTGTCCGTCCGTCCGTCCGTCACACTTTTCGGTTAACCACTTTGTCACAGTTTCTCAAATATGCTGCAGGTGGCATCCGCGTTCGACAGACGCATTTCTTGTTTTTATATCAAATAAATTTAACATATTAGTAATGACATACACATGTCTTTAACCACCACCAAAAACAGATACGGTGTGTCGCTATACTATAAATTCGACTCACATTCATTGATGAAGAAACGAAATATAATTATACCAGAACATAATTATCACAGTGCATTCGAAAATAGTTCTGTGGACATATACTCGATTGGCCTGCAGGATGTTTCTGCCACACACAATCAGTTATGATAAACACATAGTGATACACGTATTGTATTGTATATATAATAACAAAACAATCGCATTTATCACCAGCAGACCTCCGGATATGTTCACTAATGACATGTAACCACACTTATATGTCCTGTCAATGCAACAATATCAATGAATGTTTTAGTGTACCATATACGTTTGTTCAGTACTACCCACTGGCATAGCTGTACCATTGCCATCTAGTTCGTTGTCTTGCGAATATATCATATATTATTCAACTTGTTTAACTACTCTGTATGCTGTTCAATATATTATGAGTTGGTTATGTCTAAACTGGGCTGTCCGTTCTCTTTGCCCTCTATTTCACATACTTATATTATGCATATACAGGACTATACGAGTGGGTAGGGGCTGACCAAAACAGCCTGGTCGCAGCCTGGTCCGACCAACAAATATGTTCTCAACCATGTTGGCCTTGGCATTGGGCACGAAAGCCGCATGTATGAGCTATAGAATGAAAATATGGATGATAATAAATAAGCAGATGTCGTTTCAAGTAAATCCGTCTTAGGGTTGCAGAGATAATGGGTATTCACAAGGTTTAAGGCAAATCTTACGGATGGACGGACGGACTAACGGATGGACGGACGGGTGGAAATACGAAAACGCACGAAATAACACTAACCATGACTGGTAGTAGGTTCACAATTTCATCATCACCAAGTATTTGCTCATTGCTGGATAAAATAAAACATGTAGTATGTTGTATGTCATTGTAAAATAAGTTCTCAAAACAAATGTTTAAATCGTATCCAATCGATTAAAGTGACAATCATTTTATTATTGTTATTTAAATCTTTATATGTGATAGGCACATCCTGTAACTACGGGAAAACTACATGATAAATTAGCCATGATTATTTTCGTCAAGCTATTAATTTATATCCATTTTATCATACGGTAGCATAGTTTATTAGCTACAACGGATCCCACAAATTAAGGCATTATACAGATGGTATAATAATGTTATATCGAACAGGTTCTCACATTGCGCTTTATATGCTTTAAAATAGTATCTGCCGACAATTAAAAGCTACATGAATGTTCCACCGTGTGTATATTGAAAATAAAACAAAAAGCCCGATTATATATTGCGCCGGTTGGTAAAGAAGCGTGTAACATACATCTGTTGTGTGTAGATCATCATTTGGAATATGTTGTTCAGGGAAATAAACAGCGTCATTTTAGTTGAATCGTGGCCAGTGTATGCCCTAATCAGAGTCTTGACCAATATAACACTGAAACATCGTTATTGACATCACAAAGACATACAACTGTATAACATGATGTTTTTAATTCAAATAAGGCGGGAGTTTCAACGTTTATCGAAGAGCTGCTACATACGGGATTTTCAACGTATGATTTATCGAAGAGCTGCTACAATTTGATTCTTCTTTTTTCCTGGCCATTTTGAAAATAAAATACATGAAGGACGGATTGTGTTGCTCGTATATGTATGTAATTAACATATTCACATATTCATCGTCTGGACTTACTTTTTTAGAAATGAAGATACTTTGCTGCAACTGAACGCTAACATATATATATCAAATAGAAATGGCAAGATGCTTCACGGCTGCCATTTATAAAAGTAAACTGACCGCATTACATGGTTTATTGCGTATTGGGTTTTATTATCACTAGCTTGTTTACATTTGTGATAGTTATTGATATCATACTTTATTGAAATATGGAAAATCTGGATGTTTCAAGACAGTATCTGTCGACTGACTGCACCACGTCATTAACAACATTGCAATAGTATGGCAGTCTGATCTGGGTCTACACTGGGTCGAAAATCGAGAACGATGACATTGGTTTATTAAACTAATTTCGCATCACATATTCTGTATCATGTCATTAACTACATCGCGGTAGTTTAGCAGCAGTCTGATATGGGTATACACTGCTCGACGATTATGACCGGTGTAACAGGTTTATTATACTCATTTCGCAACACTAGGTTACCAGTCTGTCCTGGGTCTACATCGCTCGACGTAACGTATTTCGTAATATTATACTGTGCCATGTCATTAACGACACAGTACTACCACTGTGACAGCAGTTTGATCTGGGCCTACACTGGGTCGACAATTGAGCCCGATGTAATATACAATGTAGGTTTAGTATGTTCAGTTCGCATCACTTATACTGTATCATGTCACTAATCGGTGATGATCAGTAAGCAGTCTGATCTGAGTCTACATTTCTCGATGAGAGAGACCGGTGTAATAGCTTTAGTATACTCATTTCGCAACACAAGTTTAACAGTCTGATCTGGGTCTACCCTGCACGACAATCGAGACAAATGTAATAGGTTTATTATATCATTTCGCAACACCTATACTGTACCATGTCATTAATGAACACAACGGCTACTAGGCAGCACTAGCTGTACCGAACTGGTACCGACTTCATCTGCACCATTTACCGTTTGTTAAATGTTTTGTATTGTCTTTACCTCCTTTTTCATGCATTGCACAGCATATGCGTGTCTGCTATTTAGCTTGGACACTTTTGTTCCTTTTTACCATTGTATGTCGTTGTATGTGTGGTGTGTGTGTTTTCCCTTTACCGTGCTGTCCGCCCGGGCCTTGTGAGTTATTCCTGAACATGTACGCGTACTTTGATCCTTTCCTAGACTTAATTTGCATCGAACATATTACATACTGGATATGTATATTGCACAATACAGGATGCGAATTGGAACATTTTATGGTAGAACATGTAGACAAAAGGGAATGGGTCAACTAACGAGTTTTGAGTTATTAAAATGGCTAGTTACACTATGTATTCAAAACTCACGAGACGTAGAGATAAACCCTGGCCCTTCCTCCATTGAAAATCAATGACGATCTCCATATTGCAATAAAACAAAAGTTATTGATTGTCCATCTAAATGTTCAAAGTCTACAGCATAAAACAGATATTATCCAAGCTGAATTATACCATTTTTATATAATTGTCATAACTGAAACATGGTTTAATGACTCAGTAGCTAGCAGTGACATACTACTCTCCAAATATCACAATACGAAAATAAAAGACCGCGCTACCGATAGACATGGAAGTGTCGCAATCTATGTAAAGGACACACTGCCTGTGATTAGGAGACACGATCTTGAGCCTCACGACATTGAGATCGAAATCCCATTACAACGTAACAAAATTATAATCGGTACATTTTATCGTCCACCCAACTCAGGCCCAAACATATTGACACTGTGAGTGTGTGTCTATCTGCTGACAAGTTAGTTACTGACTTGCGCAGCTCGCCTTCTTTATATAGACGAGATGCGAGCAGCAGCCGTGCGAGCCCCAATCAAATTTCCCGCTGCAGATATTTTCAACCAATCACAGCGCAGCAAATCAGAGACGCAAGGGAAAATATCGGCCATATTGGATACACAAAGTAACAAGTAGAAATCCAGCACACAAACGTGTCGTCTAGAATAATGACAAGTTGTATCTGTGCGGGCGCTACAAGAGCAGATAGTGACAATGCAGATCATTGCAATGACATATTATTTGGTGGTTGAAAAGATTTACTGGAGGCTGCTCGCACGGTTAAAGGAAGGCAATTTTACATGAAGTTGGGGAATTACACTACCGCGCTCGATAAACTTGGTTATACCGCTATGAATACCACTATTCCTTGTGCGAACGGGTACTTTTTAGGAACTATAAGCAATAGTGAATAAGATTATTCTGATCCTGGTCAGACAAGAGTGTAGAATAGGATTAAATGTGATAGTAATTGTCGGTCCCTTACAGTGTAAATCGAGGGGCCACGAAATTAATACCAGTACCCGACAATGACCAATAGTCGGCAACTGTCAATGAACAGTCACTGGCTAAATATCCTGGAAAGTCTCCAGGGTGGCATAATATGCCCAGTAATCCATACAAATGTATTTCAGGATTACAGGTGCATCATGATACTCTGGGGCTTTGTAACTCAGAATCAGAGGCACTCAGTCCGACCAGGATGACAGAGTCTTGTAGTGTAACCGGAGTTCCACTACACTGCCCCACCTTAAAATCTGCACAACTTCCATGTTATGCGCATATGTGTATGAATGAATTACGGTAGCCAATTCCACGAAAATCCACTACTGCACCACCCCAGCATATCGCACATTGGGGGAGCAAATCTCCAGATCTACTTATTAGTAGAAGCATTAAGGTACTTTAACTAGGCACACTTGCTCACATTTGGTCAGGCAAATGATTTATGAGACATCCAAACCCATCAATGATGTTATGTAGACTGAGTGTAGGATGACCAAACAATCAACTTGACCAAATGAACAGATACATTTCATGTACGTTTGGGAAACTACTGCCCCAATGCCCACCCAGCTACCTACCCTGGTGCACCACTGCATTTAAGTGGAATGGGATACACGTCTAATGGATATCCTAGCCAATTTCCTAATTCAGTCTCAGTGGGATTTTCGCACCATCCATACTCCTGATAAAATGGTCGGTGGAGGTGTTCCTGATTTTTGAAGCCTCCATGAACATTTTTAGGAGGGAATCATTGGGTTTGCGTGTTGTGACTATTTTCCGAAGGCATGGACGTTATGTAATCTCATGCGATGGTTGTTGGATATGGTCTTACCCCTCTGGGATCCCGGAAGACGGAGGAAATTATATTTAGCCAAAAGATCTTGCGCATCCGTCTCCGAAAACCCAGATTGACCCACGTCCAACAACATTACCGAGAACTCAAAAGCTTGACGCCGCTTGGCCGGAGTGAATCCCTTCCATCCCATCGGAGGCCAGTGCACAGTGTTCACGTTGCCTACAAATGTGACGGCCTCGGCCTCTGTCCACGATCGCGGAGCTGCGAGGCAATAACGGCATCACCCCCTGGCTCAACATGGTTTGCGCACAACGTTCGGTGGCTTTCTCACGGTCAGATGCGGTATCCACCACCACTGGCTCCTTGAACACAGGAGTTGGGGATTTTTCAACTATATGAAGCACAGGTCGTCGACGGGGTAACTCTCTATAATGCTCGATCGCATCCACACACGTGTCGGATAGTCCAATTTTCTCTGCAACCATTTCCGCCATTTCTACAAACACAATTGGTACAGTGGGTCCCGACAGAAGCAAGTTCGGTGGATTTCGGGCTAAATTTTGCAACGTGAGGACAGTGTCTCGTCCCTGCAGACGTTGGAGGAGAGAATCACCCGAACACCACTGGTAAAGTTCTGGAAGACTTGCAGGGTAATACGGTCTTCCGACACGGTGACGTTAAGGATAGAAATATTGTTACAAAATACTTGAATAACTGTTGTTACCAGTGTTACAAATTCGCGCCACTGCTGACACCAGTATCACAACGCTTGCCACTATTGTTAAACACTCCAAGTTATACTGTTATTTCGCTGCCACCAGTGTTATGTAATTACTCGCATAACACAATAAAAATCAACATACAATATATGTTGCTGGATGCATAATTACTTGAACAGAACACAACATTTGATTTCAGAAATTTAACTGTAATTATTGTTTTTATTAATTACACATTTTACATCACTATTGAACACAAAATGAACACAAAGTATTTAATTAAATACCACTATTTAGAAACTGAATTACACTTCAATAAAACCAAGTTAAATAATTATTATAAACTTAATTCAAGAGATAATTCCTGACTAAAGTGTGAATCTAAAGAAGAATAAGCCGAAAAGTCCATAACATCAATTTCCTCTCACGCCCAAGTCTCCCCTTATATAGCATAAAAAAAGATTTATTGCTCAACAGGAATGTGGTTGATAAGCTAGTAAATCAGCACATTTTTGGCTAAAAAATGGAAATTGGAATAAAACAGATATTGGTCCAAATATAGTTGAATTTTTTGTCATAATGACCTTGCAAGATGTCATGTTCTCATATGGAACTGTTAATAAAATGTTAAACATCAATTCCATCAGTTTCAGGCAGTTAGAACATTTTAGCCTAAATTCCTGGTGTGAGTTAAAAATAGATATCGAGGTCAACATCTATTATTGCTAACTAAGACAATGACCCCTTTAAGCTAAACATAACTTGGGCAACATAGTTGGATGTATCAACCATTTAGCAGACAGTTATTTAGCAAGATGTTATGTTGATCGACTCATCCAACTCATCTTAAAAATAGATATCGAGGTCAACGCCTATTGTTGCTAAGGCAATGCCCCCATAAGATAAAAATAACTCAACAGCAACCATTTAGCGGACAGTTATCCAGACTTTATGTTGACTGAGCTAAGGTCATTGCCATATATTAAGTGTCTGACTGGCATTAATTGTGAAACAGATCTGTATGCACTTCCTCAGCAACCAGTGTAGATCAAGAATGGAGTGTCAGTCCAATTTCGTAACACAGCCCCCACTAGGATGCTGTCATCTCCTGGTGACAGAACATAAGAATCTGTTCGGCATCGCTTCACCACGGAAATATTACAAATGATGCAAAATAAAATAGGAAGACTCGGCACATACTCACTGTTACAATATGAATATGATGGATACAACAAACTACTACTATAAGTATAGATACAATGTATAAGAAAAAGGTTATGAACATGCAAATACAAAACAAATTACATGAACAAAACAAACAAACAAACAACAACACATTGTGAAAGTTGGCTTGACATATTCAAGCATATTTAAAAGTGTAAACAATGTACATTGTATACACATGTTTAACCAGGCAGTACAATATCCAGATGTAATACTGCATTGTTTATACATGCATATATATGTTCAGGCTTTTATCAAATTGAACTAATATACTGGTTAAGCAATTTCAAGAAACATTAATCCTTAGGCATAGTAATCGGAAAATTTTCTACTCCAAGTCATGATGGATACTATGAAATCATTACTTATCACCATTAAGAGTCAGGGGTCAATGTAATATTCCCTGAAGCTCACGTTATCACTTGTTTATGTTACTCAATGCATGCCAGTTTTCATGAATGAAATTCCAGAGTGTGTGGGCACGGCATGTAATTAATCTTATTGCTAGCACCATTCGCACACTCTCACACGTTGATATAGCATAGCTACAAGACAATTGTGCCTCATCTTATATCTGAGTTAATGCTGATGTGTGTACACCAACGTTTGTTTGCAATGACACACATATTGATAATAAGAAAACAACAATTGTTCATGCTATTGGAAATGACAACTGGCATACATGTACTTTATGCATACAATATTTACATTATCATATATTCAGGCTCTCAATCAAGAAATCTTAATGGGTAAACAGAGTAGACACATAATAGCATGTACATCCGCACATTCTAATCAGGTTCTATACTGGCTACACATTTCTCATTGATTCATAACAAGATGGTACATGTACATCTCTTATTGATATATTCCAGTAGAATGGTTAATATGTCCCAGGCAGGAAATACAAACACCAAGAATATACTAGTACTGTTAATCAATGTTCATCCATGTACTCGGAGGACTGGATGATGATGTAGGCTCCAAATCAGGTGATAACCCATTCGCCAGACTGCGTTTGTACGTAGGTTTGGTATCCTATTTAGTTCATCTCGTAATAATTACAGATAACAAGTGTGTATGTTACTATCAATACGCAGGTATGTCCACATGGAAACGCAGGTAATATCTTCGAATGGAAACACATAACTGGGTATGTCGTCACCAGTAATGTGGACGCAGGTAATATGTCCACATGGAAACGCAGGTAATATCTTCGAATGGAAGCACATAACTGGGTATGTCGTCACCAGTAATGTGGACGCAGGTAATATGTCCACATGGAAAACGCAGGTAATATGTTCGAATGGAAACACATAACTGGGTATCGTCTCACCAGTAATGTGGACGCAGGTATATGTCCACATGGAAAACGCAGGTAATATCTTCGAATGGAAGCACATAACTGGGTATGTCGTCACCAGTAATGTGGACGCAGGTAATATGTCCACATGGGAACGCAGGTAATATCTTCGAATGGAAACACATAGCTGGGTATGTCGTCAGCAGTAATGTGGACGCAGGTAATATGTCCACATGGAAACGCAGGTATTATCTTCGAATGGAAACACATAACTGGGTATGTCATCACCAGTAATGTCGACGCAGGTAATATGTCCACATGGAAACGCAGGTAATATCTCGAATGGAAACACATAACTGGGTATGTCGTCACCAGTAATGTGGACGCAGGTAATATGTTCATATGGGAACGCAGGTAATATCTTCGAATGGAAACACATAACTGGGTATGTCGTCACCAGTAATGTGGACGCAGGTAATATGTCCACATGGAAACGCAGGTATTATCTTCGAATGGAAACACATAACTGGGTATGTCATCACCAGTAATGTCGACGCAGGTAATATGTCCACATGGAAACGCAGGTAATATCTTCGAATGGAAACACATAACTGGGTATGTCGTCACCGGTAATGTGGACGCAGGTAATATGTCCATATGGGAACGCAGGTAATATCTTCGAATGGAAACACATAACTGGGTATGTCGTCACCGGTAATGTGGACGCAGGTAATATGTCCATATGGGAACGCAGGTAATATCTTCGAATGGAAACACATAACAGGGTATGTCGTCACCAGTAATGTGGACGCAGGTAATAAGATGGACCGACCCAAGAATGTAGACCTGTCGTCAGACTGTATACATTGCGTCTGGATAATTACGTCAGATTGTAGAATGACGAGAGACGGGTGACCTGACGTAACGTTGTAGCAGAACGGGAATAATTCCAATAACACTTTTATTTGGCACATCACAACTCATAATTAAATCCATATATCTGAACTATGGTATTGAGAAACTAAATTAATTGACTAACACTTTATCAGAGATCTTATCGTAGAGAGCACAGAGGTATTTAACTATGTGATATATTGTATTAGATTATCTGGAATGGTGTCAGTAGTATATAAGAGTCACAATGATACCATCACCTCTGGAAGGTACCGGCTACGCGCGGCACCTTCCACAGCATGATGGTATCATTTGTGACTCTTATATACTACTACCGCGAGACCATATGTTTATGACATGAGAAGATACACCCTATTAGAGATAAAAATCCCTATGTTTTATACTCAGTATATATATATATAACAATCTGTCATACTTTTTATTACGAATAAAATAAAAACTGTCACCCTATTAAAGATAAGAAATCTATAAGTTATACTCAGTATTTTACACCAATCTGTCACAAATATAAACTGACACCCTATTAAAGATAAGAAATCTATAAGTTATACTCAGTATTTTACACCAATCTGTCACAAATATAAACTGACACCCTATTAAAGACAAGTTATCCATAAGTTACACTAAGTATATTGCAACAATCTGTCATATATTTATTACGAATAAATATAAACTTACACCCTATTGAAGATAAAAATCTATTGGTTATACTCAGTATAATGCCTACCATAAAGCAAATGAGAGAGCAAGCTAAGAGTTGGGGAATTTCCTTAAGAGGTTTGAGACTCAAGAAAGATATAGCAGATAGGATAAGTGACGCGCGAGCCGTCGTCTACGAGGAGAGGCTGCGGCGTGCGGTTTCGACCGGACGACTGCCCGCCGATCCCGAAAAACGCTCCGAGAAATTGGAGAACGAGACGACGGCCAGTCTGCGCGCCACCGCTTACGCGCAGCGTGTAAAAGAAGATCCCAGCGCACGTAGAAAACCCCTATGCAAGGCGTACTACAATAAGATTGATCAAGGGTTGGTGGGGGACCTCCCAAGAAGAGGAGAGATATCGCCAGAGCTTTGGTGGAGGAGGGTCCCAGGATTCTCGCCGAAGAAGCCGAAGTTAGGGAAACTGTTGATAGGGGTAGGAGGAAGATAGTATGGACTTTCGAGAGGGGGATAGACGGGGAGATCGCTAATCGCATAATGAATAAAATTCGCCCAGAGATGACCACGGCATGTCACCTGAGGTATTCGTGCTCGTATCGTATTAGGAACATAGAGACCGACGCTACTATGATCTATCACAAACAATCAAAGGGCAGTTCCGTGGATAAACGAGATCGCCAAAGCCGAGAGTTGGATATCCGATAGAGAGAAAGGTCGAATGGACATCGACAAAGTCGATAGACCAAACACAAAATGGACCTTCGTTCGTTGGATATCGGTAGAGGTGAAGATGATCATCGACGCACAACAACTTCTCATGGGAGTGGGAAAACTCCCAGACTGGTTAAGACATAAAAAGGGAATGTATTCCGTCGACACGTACGACAACTACTTGTGTCTGTTTAGGTGCATAGCCATCCAACGTGAAGGGAGACCAGACCGCTGTTGTGAGAAGGCACGAGCTCTGGCTCGCGAATATCTCGGGCATGATAACGGACCGGGTAGCCAGGGAATTCCCCTGGACGATATTAAGAAGGTCGAAGAGCATTTCAAGCTGGGTATTCGCGTGTACGAGCCCACCGCCGATGGAGTGTGGTACCTCATGAAGGTTCCGGCAAATTACGACGTGGTTGGGGGGAAGACAATGACGATAGGAATGTTTGGAGGTCACTCGTTCCTCATAACGAATCTCCGCAAGATGACGAACGAGTATGGGTGCACCGGATGTCAACAACGGTTCACAAAGTCGTGTAACATGCACAGGCACGCGACCACCTGCATGGTGGGAAGACCGTGGTGACATGTCCAGGTAAGAGGGTAGAGAGACCGCAGTCGGCCTACGAGAAGGCGTTCTATCCTAAGGGGTCAGCGAGTGTGAGGTCGATTCAATGGTTGAGCAGAGAAGAGGAGAGGGTGGGAAAGCACATACATCACGCCAACTGCGGTCACGGTGGTGAGAGGTGGGTGGCCGGTGATCCGGTCGACGGTTACTGTCACGAGACCGAGACCGTGTTTCAGTTTCACGGATGCTACTGGCACGGGTGTCCGAGGCATTGCATGAGAGGTAATGCGAGATCGCTGTACAAGAGGACGAAAATTCAAGACGCCAAGATAAGGAAGGCGGGTTACGAGCTGATGGTGATGTGGGAGTGCGAGTGCGAGTGGTTGAATGAGGTGAATACCTACTATCCACAATTGCCACGCGAGGAGGAGACGACTCTGTACCCCCACCAGATAGTCTACGACTTCGAGGCGTATCTCGACAAGTCAAAAACCACGCGACCCACCAAAGACCTGACCTTCGAGGTCGAGCACGTTCCTATACTCGGTGTCGTTGGGGGATACGATGCATGAAGGGATCACACACCTATGCGAACGAGATCCCGACAGCTAGTCGAGAAGTTCGTGACCGAGCTGCAGATGAGAGGCAAGGCAATCAGGGAGGGGGTTAGGAAAAAGTATCTGCCGGCCGACATAGATATGTTATCGAAGTCTCAGCATGCAAAGATTATTTCTTGGATTGACCAAGTCCCGGTGGTGGGGTTCAACTGTAGCAGGTACGACCTGAACCTCATCAAGCAGTACTTTGTAGAGAAGTTGGAGGCCACCGTGAATAAGGTGATGGTCGGAAAGAGAGCCAGCACGACGATGTTTCTGTTTACCCCGGAGTTTAGATTTCTCGACATCATCCAGTATCTGGGACCCGGTACCACGTACGACCGGTGGGTTAAGGCGTACGACTGTAAAACAGTAAAGTCCACTTTCCATACGAGTGGTTCGATAGTGCGGACAAGCTCGACCATCCGGGGCTGCCAGACTATCCGAGTGGTACTCGAAGTTGAAGGGTGAGTTCCTACTGTCGTTGTCCGAGTGGAAAGAGTGTAAGAAGGTATTCCGAGAAAAGGGGATGAAGACGTTCAAGGAATGGTTGCAACACTACAACGACTTGGATGTAGGACCGTTCCTAGACTCTGACTAAAATGACGGAGTTCTACAAGGGAAGAGGCGTGGATATACTCAAGGATGCTATGTCTCTGCCCGGTGTTTCCCTTCAGTACCTACTCCGCGGGTCGATCGATGGGAAGGCGGACACGCCCGAGCTGTGGTCACCGAAGTCTGAAACTGAGATGATGAAGCAGGGATTGGTCGGTGATCCGTCCATAGTATTCTCCAGATACGCCGAGGCTGGAAGGTCGACGATCAGGGGTCAGGTGGGGAGTCGGGAGGAGAAGATGTGCAAGGCGGTGCTGGGGTACGATGCCAATGCTCTATACATATCTACTCTGTCAAAGGACATGCCGTGTGGTGAGGAGCAGATATGGACGTGTGACGACCCGGAAAGACAGTCGTATATAGACCGTTTCATGAGGAAGGTCAGGAGTGAAAAGTGGTTCGGATTTGCGGAGTTGGATATAGAGGTCCCTGAAACGTTGAGAGACAAGTTCTCGGAAATGTCACCGCTGTTCGTTAATCGAGAAGTCGATGAGAACGAGGTTCCACAGCACATGAAGGAACTGGACTATGGCCGGGACCGGGAGGAAAAGAGTCGAAGGACAGAGAAAGCTCGTGGGGGCAATGTCCGCCAAGAAGATGATCATATACTCCCCGCTCTAAAGTGGTATCTGGAGCACGGTCTGATCGTCAAGGCGGTGCATAGGGTGATGGACTACACGCGCCCGGCAAACCGTTTCAATAGTTCGTTAAAGAGGTCACCGCTGCTAGACGGACGGGGGACGTCGACAAGAGCAAGGCGGTGTTGGCGGAGATATTCAAACTGGTTGGCAACACGTGTTGTGGCAAGCTGATAGAGGCGCAAGAGAGACACCTGAACACCACATATACGAAGGATGAGAAGACTGTCGATCGGGCACTGAGGTCGGCGTGGTTCGAAGACTTGGAGGAGATTGGGGAGGCTTACGAGATATCGAGCAGGAAGACTCGAGTGGTGATCAACAGACCGTTTCAGTGTGGCATAGCGGTCTACCAGTTGGCCAAGCTCCGGATGCTGGAGTTCTACTAACGATTTCTTGGACAAGTACGTGGATCGCGGAGATTTCGAACTGATACAGATGGACACTGACAGCATGTACTTCGCGCTGTCAGAGAAGACGCTGGAGGCGGTGTTGAGAAAGAATATGAAGAGAAAGTTCAATAAGGAGAAGACCGAGTGGTTGGCGTGGGACGACGTGTGGAGCAACAGAACTCCGGGACTGTTCAAGCTGGAATTCGAAGGGGATAGAGCCATCGCTCTGTGTAGTAAGTGTTACTACGTGAGCGGTGATGGAAAATCTAAGCACTCGGCCAAGGGGATGTCGAAGAGATCTAACGATCTGACTTCGGGAAGGTATAAGAGTGCTCTCGAAGGGGGTAGGGATATGGCGGAGAACAGGGGATTCCGAATGATTAACGGGGTGATGAAGACGTACTGTCAACAAAAATTAGGACTCTCGGCGTACTACGACAAGAGGAGAGTGATGGAAGACGGGTTACACACCGAGCCTATAGGATAGATAAAAAAAAGAAAAGAACTCTGAGAGAATACTAAAGACTCTGACGATCCGGGGTAGCTGGGTGTCAGAAGGCACCGCGAGAAGTTCTTCGCGAACAAACCCTCGAGATGGCCCATCATCCAAATAGTAGAGCACGGGCTCATCGGGCTTGGTAATAGATCGATCTAGATGATATACATTGAGAGACCACACGGGATCAGTCGCGCGGCGGCTGCCACCTTCGAGCTCTCCCGGTTGATAGAGGTACCGGACATCAATATCTGATGGAAGCCGTTGCTCCTCTAAACCAACGGGTCGCCCGCGCGAGACGGCAGAGGGCTCGCTCGTCGCCCTTTTAAACTTGATAGCATCTACGGGCTTCTTACCTATCAATCTGGTCACCTCTCCGTTCAGTGCGGAGACCACGGCGGGCAGTCTGGCCACCCACTCGGTCGATCGCGAATGAGGGTCTACAAGTTCTTTAGCGTATTGGTGTCCGGACAGTCTCTCAGCCAGGGTTCGATTTAAGCGTTCCACGATCCCCTGGTCCCGGTGGATGTTCACGCGGCCGCGTCTGACAGAAACGTCGTGCTTAGACAATAGATGAGAGACCGCGCCCATGAACTCGCGGCCGGGATCGACCTGGAGAAGATTCGGCCATTTGAGAGGACTCCTCTTATATATTCGGGAGAGAGCCTCGGCCACCTCCTTAGACTCTTTAGTGGCCAAACGGCTCAGCCCCCTTATAACGACTCGCTACGTCAACGATTGTCAGCGCGTACTTGTACGTCTTACGACCGACGCGATCGTGAGGGAGAAACAGGAGATCCGCTTGGTGAACTTGGTTCGGTACCGGCACGTCGAATTTCGGGCGCGGAATATTGTGAGGCGCGGGTAAATAGATCTGCCAGATGGCCTGCTTCTTGAGCCATTCCTTGACAGCGTTTTCTGAAACCTTGGTCGCCGCCGCGAGGTTCTTGATGGCAGCGAGTCCCTTCCAGTAGCCACGGGGGCTATAGTACATGTTCGCTAGCTTGCGCGTTAGGCGAACCGATAGTTTGGTATTAAGTTTGCGCGTGTTCATAGTATGCGATGTATTCTAATATATCGGACAATCTCCAACATGCCCTCGCAAGATCGTCCGGTAACTGCGTCGATAATAATAAACCTTTGTTGGAAGTACAATGGCGATTGGGGGTTAAGTTCTGAAGGAACTTGGGAAAATCTAATCCCCCAGGATTGGTGGAGGAATCTAACATCCGCTTTACGAAAAGGGTGGCCGCTTTTTCGTCCTCCCGCCACGTCTCGAGAGAATCTCGGGCCAGACGAATCATACCCTTTGCACCAGCTATGCGGTGTTTAAGGGCAGTGTAGCCTACATCAATCATAGCAAAATAAAGTTCGTCAACTGACATCGTTCTATATATATATTTATAAAAATGTTATTTAAAATAATTAATTTAAAATCTCGATTGAATATAGTAGCCGACGAGACCCACCACACCCATTCCCACGACGATGAACGCGATCTCGTGGTCTTTTTGGGGCTCTGACGGTACATAGAAATCTGAAAGTTGGGGCTCGCGATCCAGCGGCGCGAGACTTTTCTGCGGATATGTCAGCACGTACTCGCGGTTGGCTTCTTCAACGTTCTAAAAGTTTGTGCGGCGTGATTTTCGCGGCGAAGCTCTTCATTGACCCAGTCAAGATGGGCGGTTCGTTTTTTCGACCACGCTTCCTTTGCGCTATTGAGTTGTTCTACAGCTAAATCGTGACGCTTAGGCTCCTCATCCACGTTCGAGCTTCTCATTTTAGAGAATATAAAGTTGCTACCGCTGAACGCCAATGCGTTTACGAGTGCACCACCTACTATTACTGCGATTGAAGCCATTTATTTCCATATATTAACTGGTAGAATTCCAGCTTTAACTAGATAATCTCGGGTCCAAACTGCGGCCGCTACATCTAAGGTCGCGAGCCCTACGTCTCTCGCAGTAAAGTCCAATTTGGGAGCGGATCCTCCTATGGCCATCTTTGATAGTCGAGCATACCCGATACTGAAACCCGATATCACCACGGCGTGATAAAGCGTGATAAAGCGCATTCACTAACATTTTACCATCTTGTTCAGCCATTATAATTATTGCATATAAAATGGGTCGCGATCAATGTTTAAATGGGGCGCATCCAATCGCGATTGGTGTTTCGTAACTTTCTTCTGAACACTGGTTGGTTGTTTTTCCGATAATATGGGGTATTTCCACACGCACAGGGCACCAACAACTGCCAGACCACCACCAACAACCCAACTCCAATTCACGAATTTGGGTTCAATCGGATTCGCCCAACTCCAACGGCAGTTGGTATTGGGTGTTGAGTGTTCTTCCAATTCGTGAATTGGGGGTGTTGTTGTACTCAACTCTGTCTTCAGATGTTTCGCTGTCTCCGTCCCCGATTGCAACGACTGTTTAGCCTCTCGAAGCTCGGCGAGTATTTTATCTTGTTTAACTTTTAGGGTGGCAGTCGCCGCCCGCCCAGCTGCCTGTCTTTTGGGATTATATGCGGTATGTCATCCAGTGGCGGAGTAACACTCGGGTTCGATTGTGTTGGAGCAATCGGGTTCAACTCCGTCACTCTCGCGGGTGTGTCTTGTGTCATCATTTTCAAAATTAAATTTTGTTATATTTTGTATTAATATTAGGGCTTATAGTTCGTGGGCATATATGTCCATATTGTCAGTGTTTACCCGTGGTCAACGCGGTTGTCAGCGGAGCTAAGTACATTCCAAACTTGTGATAAATTGAGCAGCAGGCTGTTCTAAGAGTGTGACCTATAAAAGGGTCAGTCTCTAGATCGTCAATCAATCCCGCGGTGTTTGGTATAGGGAGAAGTATACTAACGGCGGTTGCGTACAAATGAATAGCCGCCGATCCGAGAGTTTTTGTCATCTCCGCTCCCAATTTGGATTCGTATCGCGCATACATTTATCGATCTCCGCATCTGACATCTTATCCACCTGAAAAACTGAGAGACGCCTACCGAGATAATGCTCCGATTGTCCCCCAGCAACCAGCGCAGCTAGCCGCTCTCGTCGCGCCGCATTTTCATTTTCATTCGGAGTCGTTGCACTCAACCCAATACCAACCGCCGTTGGAGTTGATTCCGATTGCTCTGTCGGATCATTATCTATGTTGGCAGTCGGAGTTGAGGTTTCTTCTATTAGCTGATCGAGAAGTTCGTCGCAGTTCATTTTTCTTAAACTTAATTTAACTATTCTAACAAGTCTCATCACTTTAACATATTGCCAAGCGCACCACCCGATACTTATGATCACCATTATGCTCGCAACAAAGCTCGCAGCGGAGCACCAAATTGTTAACATTGTTAACCATTGTTCAGCATTTGTTCAACATTTGTTAAGCATTTGTTCAGCATTGTTCAGCATTGTGCAGCAATTGCTAAGCATTGTTCAGCATTGTTCAGCATTTGTTCAGTAATTGCTAATTAATTATAAAATTAATTGATAACTTCGTAAGTAGTTGGTTGATCAGTCTTTAGCAAAAGCTTGGCGTGCTTAGTTTCCGAAAGCATCTGTCGAACCTCCAGGCGCTCCTCGCGTGTTGGGATAACATCATTTTCTCGAAGACAGTCGTCGAATGAGTCTCGGTCCATGCAGTGAAAGAGGGCGACCCATTACGTTTGCTCGCGCAGATCCTTGAGGACGGCGTTGTACTTTTGAGTGGATATCCATACGCTTTGCCTAGCATGGCGGCCAGAAAATGCGAGCTCGGAGAGCATGTCCTTCTTTTTGATCATCGCCGCCTTGGCCGAGCAATCATCAATCACGTATAGGGTGGGCTCACCCTGGAATTTTTGGTATAAACCACGCAACCAATCGTGAAGCCTATCACCGGGGTCAATAACGTATACCTCAGGGTCGGTCCATATCCACGGGTGCCGCTGATAAGTATCGTTGTGCCGCACAGTGGGACACAGGATCACAATATGACGAAAGGCATCGCGGTAGGAGCCCTCGAGCAAGTCTAGGATGAAAACCGTTTTTCCACATCCTATCTGCCCACATATTATGGCAGAGTGGGCATCTCCAATCGTGAATTGGTATTGATTGCTAATTTTCTTAATTTTTTCAAATTTATTAATTAATAAATCGTTAGATGATTTTATTATTAAATCAATAGAGTGCTGAGACGTATCGGCCATCTTCTATGTTGAGTTGCGCGTCTGTAATTATATATAAGTACACGTTCAATGGCCCGGCTCCGTCCGCCTCTTTGGTTATCTGGATCGTCACACCCTCGGTAGCGTTCTCAACTTGGCGTCCGCTGCCGTGTATTTGGTCGTCGTCGCTGGCTCGCATGTCTAGCCATAACGCGTATTTGGTTTGGTATTCAGGAACTCCGCTAGGGAGACGGCCGAGAGATTCAGGTCTTTGGCAACCGCTGCAACCTCTGGAGAGCGCTTAGAGCCGGCAGCAAACTGCTTTCTTACTTCGTCCCACTGCTGGTGCGCGCGAAGACCCGCGCTGTAGAGTTGATTGGGTACTCCCTGATCGTCTCTCTTACCTTCGTGATTTTGGGGTTATAGAATTTGTCGGTTTTTCTAGCACCGAAACGCGAACCGAGCATCCTCAAACAACATCAGTATACCTTTCATCGAGCGGGCGGGTACGTTAACATTAATATTCCACAATGTGTCACCTTTGTCTTTCGTCATCTTGCGATGGCGAAGAACTCGGTCGTAAAGTATGGCAACGCGCCCGGCGTACTGGGTTCTGATCAATCGCGCGAGTTCGGGCATCGTGACCATGTCGTACTCCAGCGAAACATTATCGATCGTATACGTCGATAACATGTCGCTGGCTATGAGAACTCGGCCGTAGTCGTTGAACGTTAGTTCGTATTCGAGGCGGTCAGCCAAAGCGCTCTGATAGTAGGGCATGTGACTCTCCAGCAACTCAAAGTCGAGCGGGATGTAGAAGCGGTTGCCGTAGGCGCCCGCGACCGCGTTGTCGCTCGCGTTGTTATCTGCCTTGTTAGCAGCCCCTATTCTAAGCCTGGTTACGTTCTTATTTTTGCTGGTGTCAATACCCTGATAGACAGTGTTTTCACGCTCTTGCGCCGTCTTCCATAGGTCCTGATAACAATGGTAGACGTCGCTGTCGTCGATCGACATCACCTCATTACCAGAAATCTTTATCATGGTCTTTTTGACGATGGCGCGACCCAGGTTCTGAACGACGGTTCGGTCCTCGTCCGTCGACGTCAGCGAAATAGTGAAAGCGAGGCGAACAGTCCCCGGCACAATGACGTCGTTAGCTCCGAGGTTGGGGAAGCGGACCAAGAGCTGCTGGTTCTGGTCGATCGTCGATGGGTTGTTCGTAATAACGACACTGGCGGTATGGATTAAGTTTGCGACCGTATTGACTCGAAGACATAATTTAGTGAATCTATATTAAACCCGTATGGTTTTGTCTTTAATACATAATTAATTTTAAGAAATTAATATGGCTGATTACGATATTGACATGGATGAAATCGGCAGAGACGATTTCCGCGATGATGATGACATCGATGATGACATCGATAACTATGACGAAACGACCTTCATAGAGACAGCAGCACCCAAAAATACACCTTTGTTTGTTCCATGCGAACAACGAAATACGCCTTCGCTTGGTCCAGGCGCATCATTGTTTGGTCCAGACGCACCGGGAACTTCATCTGCTGGTGCCCCTATGTGGGAGGCCCCACCCGCAACTCCGGCATGGGCGGGCGGTTCCGAGATTCCTGCGGGGATCTCCAAGAATGAGCTGGCGCCTCTCACGGAAACGGAGTCTCGGGTGAAACGGTGGGAGAGTGAGGTGTCTAAACACGGCATCAATGCCACGTTGGAGTTCCGCAGCTCTAAAAGAGGAGACTTGTGGGTTAAATGGGGTAATAGCTGGAAGTTGCTGACGTACAAGAACGACCCGACCCGGTTCCTCAGCCCCTCTTCCGTGAACCGATATGGAGTATCCCTCGCTCGAGCTCTCGGAGTGATCGATGATCGGTCTCAGCTGCCTCAACAAATGGTAAGAACCCAACAGTCTACCGACGAAACGCTGGCGAAGACGGCCGCCGCTATAGAAACGAGCGAGCTCAGCGATGTCCCTCGCATAGCCACCGACGCTATTAACACAGTGGAAACCACGGTCAACGAAATGAACGGCACGAAATATGACCCACCATTACCTCTTCGCGAACTCCGGGGACTCGATAAGGCTCTGCAAACAACTCGGGGCGAAGTGGTCAATAACCTCTCCAAACTCACGGCGCTGGACAAACATATCGCGCTAGAAAAAAGAAAACTTGGGGAAATCCGTGAAGATAGAGAATCTACCGAGCGGATCAACAAACTCCTGCGGTCGTTGCGGGACGAAAGAGAAGCTGGCTTGGAGGCTGCTTCGACTAACCGTGAGACGCTTTCCGGCCAATTAAGTCGGAGCCGCGAAACAATCTCGATGGTTCTGCACGAGGACACGACACTCGGTGAGCGTCTTCGCACTCTGTTCAGAGAGAAGGGCGTCACGATATTAACCATCATCGCAGCTTTCAGCATGATTATATCGACCCTAATTCTATCTATATCGTCTCTATTTGTAGCTGTCAATGCTGGTGCCGCACCAGCACCCGCACCAGCACCAGCACCAGCACCCGCACCAGCACTCGCGCCATCCGGCGGAGCCAAGGAGTGGATAAAAAAACAACTAAAAGCCCTCGCCAGTCTCCTGGCTAAATTAGCAGGAAAGTTGGCTGCCGCGCTGCCTGGTTTGATAGGAGGTCTCCTCTCCTTCTTGTTATCTATATTATCAAAAACGGTCGGATGGCTCGCCGAGAATACCTGGGCTTTAATTGTGGCCATCGCCGGTCTCCTACTATTCTTCGCCAGAGCGTAAATAGTCCGATCGCCAAGAGGGCGATGACGAGCGCTAATTTCTCCTCCTCGTGTGTTGTGCTTCCAATCTCGATTGGTGTTTCAACATTGTTGATGGAACTCGATGGTGCATCCAATTTACGAATTGGGGGTACTGGGTTCGATTGTGTTGAGGGAGGTGTATCCGTTTTGTGTTTTGGGCGTTTTATGAAATATTTTTCAAATTTATTTGAATTTACAACTCAATTTTTTGATTGGTGGTTGCGACTACGATCTGATTATTGTAACCGTCAACCGGGTCGTCTCGTAGTGAATTTTTTTTCAAATTTATTTGAATTTACAACTCCGCGCCCGATCATCTTGGGTGGGAGCTTGATGATACCCGTGTTCATGTTCCCGTTGCGGCCGATTTTTTGATTGGTGGTTGCGACTACGATCTGATTATTGTGACCGTCAACCGGGTCGTCTCGTAGTATCATATTGCTCGGCGCCATATAAAGACCTATTCCAAATACATAGTCTACCGGAGTGCGGGCAGTCTGCAAAACGTCTTGATAATTCTGTATCGCCTTCTCCAGGTCCACCTTAGCTGAGATGGCGTCCTCAACAAGTGCCAGGAACTGTTTTTGCGCTTCAAACGCCGTTCCGACTCCAATTATAGAACTGCGAGTTTGCTTCTGTGCGCCGAGGATGGCCCAAACGTATACGCGAATGGAGTCGTTGAGGCGGGTAACACCGGCCTGCGTAAATCCAGTGCTTTCATCTAACATAAATGTGGTCCAAGCATTTCGCATCTGTGGAGTATCACCCAGGTCTAGGTATTCCACATGGGCTACTTTAGTAGGCAGCCAATGACAATCACCATCATTACACGCAAGTCCACCAAGCACTTCAGCACCGAACGTCATCTTATTCAACTTATAATTATATTTAGTCCATGTTGCCATTTTTCTAACTGGTGGTTGGGTGGCCCCTCGAGCGCTCCATAGCCCTGAGAAATATACTGGAACTTTATCCAAACGCTCCCCACTAACTAAGCCTTTAAGGTGAACTAACCCTAAACTGTTGGTCGGGGTGTATACTTTCTGTCTCCAGTCGGCGTCTTTTGATACCCCAAATTCGCTACACAAGTCTGCTATGTGGTCTCTGAAAGAGACGCCACACCCGGTTGTGGCACACCATACAGCGAAATTTAGCTGGTTCTGCCAGAAGTTCATATCTGAAGACTCCCGTCTTAGTAATACATCTCGACTAGTAGTCTTTGGAACTACATATTTCTCAAACGTGTTAGGGAAATTGGTGTCGAAACCCATGCCCAAACTAGCTCTTATTGTGGGGTGCACAAGCTCACCAATGGTGTTCTTTTGCTTGTATTTACCACCGAACGCGTACTTTGCAATAGAGTTAAAGCTATGCTTTTGTATCCATTAAAAGATATTATTATGTTTGCTACTATCACTAATGTTCAAAAAGGGAGTTGTGAACTTCAAAAATCAATCGACAACTGCTGCGGACAACGCCGGGTAGGCCTCAGATCAATCACGTTCACGGTCGGGTGGAAAAACCTCAAAACGTACTAGAGAATTAGAGCCGTAGATCCTTTAGATTTAGACAACCCTATTCATTCAACTGCCACATTACGTTCCGGCCTTTGGGGTTTCGGAGATCTCCAAGCTTTAATAGCGGAGAAGATTCCTGGTTTAACCGCTCTCGAAATCGAAAAAGCCACGGGGCTGGCGACATTGTACGTTTATAAAAAATTAGATATCACCCCGGGGTTGGCCTCAATGTTAAGATTAAACCGTTCACCCCCTTACAACGAGGGTGAACGGTTTGTTGTGGGGTCGATCACTGGGATGACCCCAGTAAACTTTGCCTTCACAAAAACTCTCGGGGTGCACCTGGATCGGGTGAACACATCGTACAACACGGTAGACGGCACTCCCAGCACATTACTGAAAACCGTGCCCGCCAGCGACTGTTTCTATGGTGAGACCCTGACCTTAGACTTCCCACACCCCGAGATGAAAGTTTTGGAATCGGGACACATCCACGAATTTACGGTCTCTATTCTCGATGATCAAGCGAGAAAGTTTAAGAACGATTACCCGATTTCGGTCGTCCTAGAAATTTCAAATTAATTAATTTTAAGAAAATTATTTAGAATTAAACGCATGTTCGTAATATATATATTATCAACATTATTGAAAATGAGTATATACGGACCAGGTAGTTCTTCCGATTGGGTGACAAATTCAAAGAATTTGGAACCGACAGAAGGGGGATTCATCCCGACAGAGGGCGACTTTTTAGCTACCCAAAACACAAAGGCCTTGATCAATAGAACTATATCGGTGGCCACGGACGAGATTCACAGGAGTCTACTATCACAACTTAGAGAATATGCCCTGGCTGTGAATACACAAAGTCGTGAAGAAACGCATACGGAACTAAACGAACTAGGTGAAAAAATAACCAAATTTCGAAAAGAGGCCCGGTTGGGGATTGATAAAGTCCGAGAAGACAACCAGGCGGACCTTAAGGAGGCTTATGATGCGTTGCGCTTAGAGGACTATCTCAGCAAAGAAGCGACACTTACCGAACTAGACGGGAAAATAACAAAATTTCGAAAAGAGACCAAGTCGGATATTGATAAAGTCCGAGAAGACCGCCAGGCGGCCCTTACGGAGGGTTATGATACGTTGCGCTTAGAGGACTCTCTCGTCAGAGAAGCGGCGGTTGCCGAACTAAATAAAAAAATAACCAAATTTCGAAAAGAGACCTGGTCTGGTATTGATAAAGTCCGAGAAGACCACCAGTCGAACCTTGCGGAGGCCCTTGCGGAGGCTTATGATGCGTTGCGCTTAGAGGACTCTCTCAACAGAGAAGTGACACTTACTGAACTAGACGGGAAAATAGCCGAATTTCTGAAAGAGACCAGGTCGGGGGTTGAGGGAGTCCGAGAAGACCACAAGGAGGCCATTGCGGAGGCTTATGGGGCGTTGCGCTCAGAGGACTCTCTCAACAGAGAAGCGCACTTACTGAACTAGACGAAAAAATAACCAAATTTCGAAAAGAGGCCCGGTTGGGGGTTGAGGGGGTCAGAACGGGTATTGAGAAAGCCCGAGAAGACCACCAGGCGGACCTTACGGAGGCTTATAGGGTGTTGCGCTCAGAGGACTCTCTCAGAGAAGCGGCGGTTGGTGAACTAGACGGAAAAATAACAGAATTTCAAAAAGAGGCCCGGTCGGGTATTGAGAAAGCCCGAGAAGACCACCAGGCAGCCCTTGCGAAGGCTTATGAGGCGTTGCGCTCAGAGGACTCTGTCATCAGAGAAGCGGCGGTTGCTGAACTAGACGGGAAAATAACCGAATTTCAAAAAGAGGCCCGGTCGGGTGTTAAGAAAGCGCTAGAAGGCCACCAGGCTACCATTACGGAGGCGGAAAGATAACCGAAGTTTCCGATAAACTGAAACATGATCGTATAGCCGCGACCAAAGCTCTTGAGGAGGCCTCTTATAAGATTCGTACTGAGGCATATAACGCAAACAGTGCGCTTGCCGGAATAGTGCGAACAATGAAAACGCTAAAACGTGCCATAACAGTTTGGGCTGAGAAGCGGGGCCCATTGGTTGAGGGGCACTATGAATATTCGTTCGGTGCCAAAGCGAGTAATAAATGTGGGGGATACACTATGACAGCTGCGGGTGAAGTTATCCAAATGGCGGTCTGCTCGGTTAATGGTAGTTGTAAACCTGCGGGCGCGGTCGCGATAAATATTGTAGCAGAAGAACGGGGGGTTGGTTCACTAAAATCTCTGGAGATAGTTCGACGGTGGTTTCGTTCTCCGGTTATGATCGAATTAGACTTTCCAAAGGTAGTGTTATTAACTTTGTTACGAAAATCGGTGACACAGAGAGTTCTTCCACTATTGTCTTGTTGTTAATTGAACTTATTTTGTAAATACTAATATATTGAAAATCATGAACGAATCAACGCTTCCAATTGTCAATACCACTCCATCAACACTGTGTACAATTAACGAAAGAAGTTCAGATTTTAGGTTGAATAATATCGTCGCTATGCAGGATATTTTAGTTAGAGAATATATAAATAGAAAAAGAAACGCTAAAAAATATAGACGCGCGGTGAACACGGCTGAAGCATCTAGCACGGCTCTGGCAAGTGTTTCTGTGTTGTGTGGGGCGGGGACAGCTGCAACTATATCCACCATTATAACGGTTCCTGTAGCGGGGATTTTATGTGCGGTGTCGGCCGTTTCTGGGTTGTTGTGTATGGTAATTAGGGCGTCGGGTGGAAAACTCGAGAAAAAATGTAGAAAACATGATAGAATATCTGTTCTCGCCAGGTCGAAGAAAAATACCATCGACGTTATGGTGTCCAAAGCGTTGGCCGATAAGAAAATATCAAATTTAGTGTTTGAATCCGTGGTGGAAGAAATGGGGAGATATGAACAATTAAAAAATGATATAAGAATCAAGGCGCGCGCCACCATGCCCAAAATTGAGTGTACTGATTGGGATAAATTTAGGGAAAAACTTGGAGATAAAGTCGGAGGAAATGTTACAGCACCATTGTGATATTTTATAAAATAATTAATTTTATAATTAATTTAAAGAAAATTATAAAATTAATTATAAAATTAATTATATTGGTGCAGTAAACAATTTATTAATTAATTTTAGGAAAATTATTAACAGTTTAAAAAGAAAAAAAAGAAAACAAGGTTTTAGGTTCCACCGAGGCTCGAACCCGCGCCAGCAAAACCCTTCTGGGTCCACCCCGCTAAGCCTTCGCTTAATTTCTTCTATTTTTTTTTTTATTTTTTCGGCTTAGCGAGGTGTGTTACACTCACATCTCCTACACTCCATCATTGGACCGATGCCGCGGACCCCACCTCATCGTTACCTCCATCCGCTATAATGTGCAGAGCGGCCAGAGTGAATTACATGTGGTGAAACTTATCTCACTGTTGAGATATTAATGCCGGCGTCCCGACACTTATCTGTGTTTATTTCTCGTATATAAACTTAACATTGCTGGTGAAATAAAAAAAAATTGTTATTTATTATTAATTAATTATTTTATTATATTAATTAATATGTTTTCTATATAATAGGGGGTGTTCAGCTTTAAATTATAAATAATTTTATTAAAATTAATTAAATAACGAACCATCCCGGAAATTCGTGAATTATATAACCCTCACTAAGTGTTTATAAACTGTGTACACCACCTGTGTAAATCGATAGCCCGCTTACATACCATCGATAAGGCTATAAATAGCCGTGTGTGTAATATATTATAGTGTGTTTATTTTCCATCCCGGAAGACGTAATCGTGTAATCTCTCTATAAAATGGACACTTAATATACGTGTAAGGTAGGACACATAATTTACATTTTCATAACACGTGTAAGTGAAACATTGTCGTCTGCTTGGTGTTGTGATTACAACATAAATTTATAAGTGATATCGTAGAAATGTACGTTCGTAAACGAATCGTTGGGTTTTAAATTTTTGTATAATACACCTTAGTTTCATATCCGATACGCATTATCCGTCTTAATGTTCGTATTTGCCTCTTGTATAGTTGACATAATTGCCGGTATAATATTGGAAATGTAACGTTTTTATCGGAGCGTAATAAATTACGCTGGTATTTCTCATATATTCGATATCGCCTAGTGTTCTCATTTTATAGAATTTATATACAGGATTATAACCCCCGTAAGCTTCGTAAACTTCTTCAACACAGTAATTAAAAATTTGCAATTCAAATTGTATTGAATTATCCATTTTCTCTAATAGTATTGGTACTCGTTTTTTCTGTTCAATTTTATAAAATTTGTTTGATAATGTTTTTTTTTAAAGTGTTTTAATGCTGTAGAAACACCGTGACTTATTAGATCGATTCTATCTTTCTAATTGACTTTCCGATTTGAATTATTACTAAACGATAATACTTGCGAGCACGTAATCCCTTGTTAGCCATTCGATGAGTAACCTGAGTGCCACCGCATGGTGGACATAGCAGTCACTCGGCTTTGGTCCCTACCCCACAATGCCGACATGGGCGAGGCGAAACGGAACCTCTTCGCATCCATGCACGGTGATGTTTGCAATATTCGTAAATACCGGTGCGAAAACATCTCTCGTGACTACCTGTCTTCAACCATGCACACTTAACTAGAACCATTATGTTGTATATACTGAGTATAACATAGGGATTTTTATCTCTAATAGGGTGTATCTTCTCATGTCATAAATATATGGTCTCGCGGTAGTAGTATATAAGAGTCACAAATGATACCATCATGCTGTGGGAGGTGCCGCGCGTAGCTGGCACCTTCCATAGGTGCTGGTATCATTGTGACTCTTATATACTACTGTGTCCTTTGTACACAAATCTTTCACTAACCGAATCTCCTTTTGTAAAATCCCATATAATTTTCTTTTTTGAATTCGCGTTGTCTTCCATGTCATTGGAAATGATTGTGGGGAACTATTTTACAATTACTTCCTCAAACTTTGTAATTAATTGCTCCATCAATTCAATTTTGCTTGAAAGCAACTCCACCTCACGGCAATAACAATTGTCGTCTTGTCGTGTCCGTTTTAGGCTTGCCGATGTGGTTACCGGTAATTCCACCTCGGCACAATCCGAAATAGGCGAATAATTCTGGTTGACATATTCTTCCAAATCACTATATTGTGATGTGGTGGCCGCCGGATAGGGGTAATTTCCTGTGGTGACTGGAATGTTGGCGGTTGCAGCATCTTGATTTCCCGCTACTGGCATCTCAGTGGTTGGTTCTGCAGTAGCACCCGCCATATTTGAAGTTACGATATCTATGTTTGCGTCGCAGGATCGTAGCTAGTTGCCTCCCCTGCAAACCCATCAACAGTGATCCGGTCCTATGCTGTATTTCAGCTCTTATTTCTTATTGAATATCGCCAAAAACTTATTATTACCGAGTTCACACAGCTTGCAATAAGATTAATAAGTGTGAACATATGAATTTGGCTAATACTGCAGTTCCGGATCAGACTGCGCAGATATGCAGAATGATCCGGATCAACACCAGTTGAAATCACTTTGATTGTTCTTTTCATAACAAACCATGCAACATTCGCCCCTTTCAACAAAAAGGCTCTAAATTACAAAAATGTGACAGGATTTCTATAAATAAATTCACCGGGAGACAACCAGCCACGAACCCTCATTGTTTATTCATTCGCTCATTACGTTTTGTTATTTGAGATAATGTGTTTCGCTTTGTCAGCAAACCTACTTTATCGGCCGCATAGTGAACAATGTAGGTCATGCTCAGTCTGCGCGTATTCGCAGGCTGATCAGGGACTACGCTGCTCGCATATGAAGCAAGTTGTCCTTTCTCAACCGGGGTCAGATATATAGTACACCTTCCTGTATAACATATGTGGGGTGTGAGCGGTTCAAGTTGACCAGTCCGTTCGATCCAAGTATACATGAGGATATGTGTGTCAAATAAAGTCCACAGTTCATGCTTGTGTTGTACGATCTCCAATACGTGTGTCTGTAGTAGACACTTTGCTTGTCAAGGACAGTTTCGCGCGAAAATCAAATGGACTAATGACCCCAAACCGACACACGCATATGTCCCTCTAACTGGAATATACGTTTAGTGTGTTAGAGAAACAGGCTAATTTATTTCGGTTGCAGTGCAGATTCAAATAATTGTATATGTCTCCACTTCCCCATAATGATATTAGTCGTGGCACATCATATATATAACCGAATAATAATTCGTTAAAGGTATGAGATGCAGTTTAAATATATGAACATTTACAATTGTAAATTACTTTGTCGAAACTCAATGCATAATTTAGGCACAAACGGTAATTGTTGCAGTAGAGGGCGCCACTCGCCTCTTCCTGTTATCAGTTCATTGCAAAGCGTTTAGTTTAAAAATATATTGTGGAAATTGTAAATTCAAAGATATAAACGTTTTAAATTGGTTGATATTTATTACCATATGTTGTATTAACATGATTAATATTCCATACGATATAATTCGTTCACCTTCGTACCGCTGGACGCTGCGTTCGACTGGGATTGCCATTAAGCTGGATATTGCCGTTTAGCAGCAAAGTAAACAAGTGATATAACGCTCATCTGTTGCTCCAAATGGAAGGCCGGGACTCTGTATTAATTATTGGGAGTTGCCATGTATCCAACATCAAACGCTACGTGGATGAGGATGAAGCTAGGGCAACTTAAACATTTCTTCGGCGCGTATGGATTTCCACGGTATTCCTGGTGAGACTTTGGCTAAGCGACATTTGGCGCAGTTTGAGGGGCGTATCCAGTTGGCAAGATGCCGTCACATCATTATACAGCTCGGGGGGAATGTCTTGGACAATTCGGATGTTTCTTTGGACGAAGTTGTCAGTCGGTTGGCAGCGTGGGCGACAATGATGAGGACTCGCTACGGGCTCCAGTCTGTGACAGTGGGGCAGTTCCTGTTTCGCCAACGGACGCTGCAGCTGACAGTTGGAGCATATAATGACACGGTGACCGAAGCAAATAGTTTATTGCTTACTGCCGTGTTGGAGAATGCGTTTACGTATGAAAAACATAAAGGACTGAATGTGTCGACTGTACAGACTTTGCTGCCGGTTGGTGTACACATGAATTGGCAGGAAGGGTCTAAGAAATTCTACCGGAGTTTGCGTGGTGCCTGTTTGGATGTCCTGCGCTCAAGACAATATACATGTGTACTTTAGCTCATGTTATTCGATTGGTGGAGTAGCGAACAGTGTAGGCCCTGATCAGATACGGATGTGCAGACTGATCTGGGGCTACGCTAGTTGGTTATGTTGTAATGTCACCTTTTCAGATACTATGTGCAATATCCGGTGTTGCTATCAATTTGTGATACGGTGCGGGTATGTGAGTACATTGCCTCAATTCGACGTAACTATCTGGCCTGTCCTGTCTGGCTCATATTGTGAATTTTACTGTTGCACATTGGGTGGTTTTATTCATATTTTTAAATTTTGCACGCATTGTAGTCCTGATGGCTGGCTCATCTGGGTTTGCACTGTTGGCGGATGTTGTCGGTGGGTAGGATCGCCGCGTGCTAATTTGTCGTGTTGAGAGGGGACAAGGTACATCATATGCTTGGACCTGTTCATGGATTTTCAGCACATACCCCTACTACATTCAATTGGTGTACGCTTTCGCAAAATTGTATATGGTTGAAAGAAATATATCTGTTACACGGGCCCTGTTTTGGTATTGAATATGGTTATATGATTATATACTTTATATCTCATTAGAGATATTGCTGACAGTTATACTGATTGTTGCATTTCTGTCGTGCATGCATTGTGTACGTGTGGCTCTATCTCATTATAAATGCTGCTGACATTTTGCTAGTTATTGCATTCTGTCGTTGCTGTCTGGTATTATCCTGGTTCTATCTGGTTAGAGTTACTGCTGACAGATGTGCTAGTTACTACATTATGTTGTTTATGTCCTGTAGTACGTCTGGCTCTTATCTCATTAGAGATATTGCTGGCAGTTATGCTGATTGACTTGTGGCATTTCTGTCGTTCACGTATTGTGTATGTCTAGCTCCTTCTGATTAGTTTGCATAATCTCGGAGACATTGCTGACAGTTATGCTAGTTACTGCATTCTGTCGTTGCATGTACTGTGTATGTGTGACACTATCTCATTAGAGATATTGCTGACAGTTATGCTAGTTATTGCATTCTGTCGTGGCATGTACTGTGTATGTTTCGTTCTATCTCAGTAGAGATATTGCTAACAGTTCTGCCAGTTATTGCATTCTGTCGTTGCATGTACTGTGTATGTGTGGCTTTATCTCATTAGAGATATTGCTGACAGTTCTGCTAGTTATTGCATTATGTCGTTGCATGTACGGTGTATGTGTGGCTCTATCGCATTGCGATATTGCTGACAGTTATGTTAGTTATTGCATTCTGTCGTTGCATGTACTGTGTATGTTTCGCTCTATCTCGGTAGAGATATTGCTGACAGTTCTGCTAATTTTTGAATTATGTAGTTGCATGTACTGTGTATGTTTTTCTCTATCTCAGTAGAGATATTTCTGACAGTTTGCTAGTTATTGTATTTTGTCGTTGCATGTACTGTGTATGTGTGGCTCTATCTCATTATATATATTGCGTACAGTTATGCTAGTTATTGCATTCTGTCGTTGCATTTATTGGGTATGTTTCGCTCTATCTCACTAGAGATATTGCTGACAGTTTACTAGTTATTGCATTCTGTCGTTGCATGTTCTGTGTATGTGTGGCTCTATCTCATTGAGATATTGCAGACAGTTATGTTAGTTATTGCATTCTGTCGTTGCATGTACTGTGTATGTTTCGCTCTATCTCGGTAGAGATATTGCTGACAGTTCTGCTAGTTATTGCATTCTATCGTTGCATGAACGGTGTATTTGTGGCTCTATCTCATTAGAGATATTGCTGACAGTTATGCTAGTTATTGCATTCTGTCGTTGTATGTACTGCGTATGTTTTGCTCTATCTCAGTAGAGATAGTTCTGACAGTTTCTGCTAGTTATTGCATTCTGTCGTTGTCGAGTATCAGTAGTCTATTTATTGTATGACAAAGATCTTGTCTCGGAGTAGACGGGGCCCGCCTGCCAAATGCCGGCGCATTGAAGCCGGTGCTGCCGCGCATCCCAACCCAGACACAAATCCGGATGTGATTGCGGTAACGCCGGACAGAAGAATGTCAGCAGAAATCAAAGAAATGTTGCGGTCCGTCATGCCGGACATTACAAACAATGTAGTGGGAACATGAAAGTTGTGTCGTACAGTGTGACCACCAAGGTCAATAGTCTCTCATCGCCGCCCTTTCGTGGTGGGTCCCGTACTTCTTCCTTTCCGAAGGGCGGGGCTACCGGTACTTGACCAATTTCAGTGTAAAAATAAAGTCACGCTCAGGGATCTGCAATATTTGATTGGCTTACTCAATTTTGCCTATGCAGTTGTGCGGATTGGACGTCCATTTCTACGACGGCTGATTAATTTCAGTCTAGGTCTGAACAAGCCATACCATTCTCGTCGGTTGAATAATTTGGCTAGGGGTGGGGGGCATGATGGCCTATTCGCTCTTTGTTGACCACTTCAATGGCAAAAGCCTGTTCTTGGATGACCGATTCAGTACTTCTGACCATCTACATTTTTATGCGGATGCTATAAATCTGGGTTTTGGGGCTTACTTTGGGACACACTGGTTCTACGGTTCGTGGCCCGTTGGATGGCTTGCATACCGCATTTCGGTGCGGTAACTGTTCCCAATTGTTGTGGCTATATATATCTGAGCCCCACTCATGAGCAACAAGTGTGTTCTGTTTTTTCTCTGAAAATATGGCAGTGATCCAAGTGATAAACAAACATCGAAGTATTCCATGCTCATGGCTCTACTTAGGAGATTGGTGTTACAGGCGTTAAGGCATAACATTTTGTTTAAGGCCCGTCACATTCCCGGACAAGTCAACACACTGGCTGATCAATTGTCTCGATTACAGGTCCAGGCCTTCAAACGGACTGCTCCACAGATGGACGCTCATCCAACTCGGGTCCCGGGTTGGGTGTGGGAGATTTGAGGGCTGTCGCTGTGGGGCTTCTCAATAAAGCGCTAGCTCCATCTACACAAACAGCATACCAACATGCATGGAGTGTTATTTTGGACTTTCATGCCAAGCATTTTTTTAAGGTGCGGTTTCCTTGCCAATATCTACTAACAGATTGTTGTTGTTTATCACATATTGTTACACCAGTAAGTTAGCTCCATCAACAATTACTTCATATGTTTCGGCTTTAAGCTATTTTCATAAGATTAAAGGACATTTGGATCCCACACATTTCTTTGTGGTAAGGAAAATGTTGCAGGGTTATGTTGAGGATAAGCACTCCCCGGTATGTAGCCTGCCCATCACACCTGCAATTCTGAAACAACTTATTGCGTCTTTGCCGCATACCACCAACTCTGCGCATTGTTGTACTCTTATATGTACAATGTATATGTTTGCATTTCATGCATTTTTGCGAGTGGGCGAAATTACTGCGACTGACCAGAACCATGCGATTCCGGTTGAGAATGTGTCCCTGTATCAGTCCGCATCAGGAGAGGAAAAATTAATGATTCCCATGTCCAAGTTTAAATCAAATTCTGATAAGAGGGTATTTAACTTGGAACTGTCACCGAATTCCGATTCTTCCCTTTGCCCTATTTCAGCCTTTAAAACATTTAAACTATTAAGGGATACAGACTCTGGACCTCCATTTTCATTTCCTGGCGGGTTACCGGTGTCCAGAAAAAATGTCACCGATAATCTGCGGTTGTCGCTGAAGTGGGCAGGTTTCAACCCGAACCGATATAGGGGTCACTGTTTCCGGATTGGGGCGGATAGTACTGCTGCCTCTATGGTTTTTTTTTATGAGAAAATACAACTGATTGGTAGGTGGCGGTCGTCAGCTTTTAAGAAGTACATTCGTATACCCCTTTTGCGGTTATGAGTATCACAATGACCTTTTTGGTAGTGCTGATGGGCGTTCGTATTATGTGTGTAAATAGTGATTCTAAATTTGTGTTTCTACAATGTACATGCACCATATACTAGTTAGAGAATGGTGACAGACTGTCATGGGGTCAGGGACCTCGGCATGATGTCGCTAGTGCGCGAGGTGGATTATGTGTGTAAATAGTGGCTGATGTTTTATTCCAATTCATGATTCAAATGTTTGTCTATGCGGTGTACATGCACAATGCACTGGTTGGAAAATGGCGACAGGCTGTCATGGGATCAGGGACCTCGGCATGCTGTCGCTAGTTTCCACTTGTACTCAGTTGATGCCTGAATGACTTGGGGTCTGGGACTTCATTTGTCTGGTCGCATCCGAATAGTTGTGTGTGTACATTCCATTTTGTAATGGTGGTACTTATATGTCTGGTATTATGCTGATAATAGGTAGATATGTTGCAGCAGATACATGTCGATCGTTGGCATGTGGTGTGTCCATTGCACGAGCACTTTGTGTCGTGTCGGCTAAGCATGAGGTCAGGGATCTCGCTTGGCTGACACTTTGGCGGGGGGGGGGGGGGAGTGGGGTGCAGGTGTTCGCTGATCATGAGGTCAGTGACTTCGTTCGGCTTGCACTTTGCGCTCTCTTTCAATATTTTGGTCGCCCAATGGAGTCACTATCGCTTTACTATATGTGCAGCTAAATGTATGATTTTGGTCAGTAACCTCGTATATTTTGATCTCGCATATGCATTCAGTCATGGTGTATTCAGCCTTGTTAGTTTAGACTGCCTTGCCCATTTCTCCGATATGATGTCGTGGACCACCACATCTGGGATTTTACATGTATCTGGTGCCTATCGGGCGCGGGGTCAGGGACTCCGTCAGTTTGCTATTGTTCATATCTTTGCTACTTATGCGTGCATCTGTGTCTTGTCAGTTACTTATGGATGGACATCGAGCACAATAGACTTTTAATTTGACCACTTTGATTGGAGTTGTCGAGAAAATTGGTGTCAGGCACTTGTTTGTTCGACAACAGCCAGGATTTGTTACCAATTTTCACTTTCTGCCTCATTGTACAAATGCACATCTCAGTTTTGGACAAATTGGTGCTGATGCAAGTCTATGAGTCAAACCCATTTACAATGTGGACATGATTTATATTGGCAATTTCTCAAGCCCATTTACATTGTGGTCATGCTTTATATTGACTATTCTTCAAGACCTACAATCAATTTTACTGCAATGTGGCGGTAAATGATGTCAACCCCACCTTTACTGTACCATTTATGTAATCGTATGGTTACGATCAGTTATGATCAGGGTCATTTGATAAGATATAATGACCAATTTTAATCATAGTCATTTAGGTTATTAAATGACACAGTCGTTTAGGTTAATGTCAATCCGACCTTTACTGTACCATTTATGTAATCGTATGGTTATGATCAGTTATGATCTGGGTCATTTGATAAGATATAATGACCAATTCTAATCATATTCATTTAGGTTAGTAAATGATACAGTCATTTAGGTTATTAAATGACAATTTTCAATTCAATCATACAGTATTTCTGTGTTTTTTACAATTACATGGATACAGTAAACAAGCAGTATGTGCTAGTGTGGGTGTGAGACATGATGTTTCCACAAATACAACTTTGGCAGTATTATTTACAAGCATAAGTGTGACTCATGACTCGTTTGAAGCTGTTTCCAAGGCGCGTAGATTAGCGTCCGAAGGCAAAACACGTTTATATGTGAGAGTATCTGGTCGAATACCCTTTACGAACAGTGATGCCCCGAACGAGCCAGCGTATCCGCCAGTCCCGTCATGGTATACACTGTCCTGAGCTCCGCTAGGAAGTATCACCATATGTGAACAAACAGTATAGGTCCCGATCACAATTCTGGTGTGCGGCAGCTGGTCATAGTCATGTTCTAGACTATACTAGAACATGTAGAAGATCCTCGACTTCATCTGTGCAAAACGAAATGTATACGATATAGTTTAGTTTTGTATCAGCAACTATATAAAAATCGTGCACAATTTTGTGTTAGTTGAGTTGACATGTATAATATATTTACCCAACTGTGTACTTACAACAACTGCATAATAGAGACACAGCCATAGTGAAGTTTGGCATACACGTGTGATTGTGAGCATGTACGTTTATGGCATTAGAAAGAAAACTAAATAATGTTCTTAATTTAAATTACTTTGGATGTGGACGGAGTGATACACAGCTTATTACGTGGAACATGTTTTTGGAACTAAATGCAATTACTACATATATGCAAGGGGAATAGTTATACTTGGTTACACTCATACATGTGGATATATTGGAGATGGTGCAAAATTGTGGTTGAAACTGGTTCATATTCGACATAGGTGAGTGCTTTTTTATTTTTTAAATGCAGTATAACCTTTCAGCACTGCACTATATAATACACTACCGTCCATGCAAATGTTGTCAATATTTATAAAAACAATTTGCTCAAAATACATTAGTCATCTCCTCTATTCACAATGGAGTAGCCCTTTGGTAATCAATCAAGACGTGTGTATGTAGCAGAGGAATGAGAAATGCCCCTTAAACGACACGATCACTCCTGAAAATCATGATATAAATTTTGTGGTGCAATGTTTACAGAATAATGTTTTCTACAGTCCTTGTTCCTGTTCACGGGGCTCAGTTGGTGGTGTTCCATGGGTTCACTGTGATATGGGTAATGGGATCAGGGACTAGGGATGACACCGGTCCAATGTCTTTGACTTGAATTTTCATACCAGATTCATTCAGTTTGTAAAAGATACGACCATCAGTGGTCCAGAAGGACAATATATTTTTGTCCAGTCTGGCTTTGCTGAGCTGTTGTACAATTTCTCTTCTTTTGGCCGTTAAGTCTTCAGTTACAAACAAATTAAATGCTGATCTATGAATTTTCAACTTTTTGTTACAGTGGTAAACTCTGAATGTTCTGTTCCAGGAACTGAATTTGCAGATGATTTGGGCTGTACCTTTTTCAATTTTCCCGATAATATGTGATCTGTGAATATCTTCAGGCTTGATAGGTGGCTCTACTCCTAGTTTCTCATTGCATAGCTTAATTATTATGTTGTCAGTTTGGTTTATTTCTGTATGCTCCATTGGCACTTTGTGAAATCTGAGAATGGATCTGCGCCCGTATTGTTCCAATTCATCGTGTACTATTTCTAATTTATCAATTCTGTTGTTGGCCTTATTGACATACTGTTTTAGGTCATTATTTCTTTCCTGCAAAGATGTAATTTGATATTTTTTCTCACATATTGTTTAATTGAGAGTTTTTATCTCGTCACGTATCGGTCCCATGCTGGCTTCTATGGTAGATGAGATAGCTGTTGGTATTGATGGAAGAACGGCTGTTGACATTGCATGCACCACCTGTGGGCTGACAGTGCAGTCTTAATAACTTCAATTAGGTCATAACTTTTGCCCCGTACAAATAGATTGGTTGATTCCGACTATTTGGTGTGGGCTGTGGACACTGCACTGTGAAGGTCGGGTAGAGATCCTTTCCTTCCTCCTTCTTTTCGGTGTTTTACCGGGTCCCGGGGACGATGTAATAGCAGGTATCTTGCTGGTAGCCATGTAACTGCTTGGTTACTCTCGTTTTGGAATAGCTTGTTTGCACGGAATATTTTTTTTCTGTTTTCCCGCCTTTTCAAAAAATTGACTAAGAGATTTTCCTCGATCAGCAACGATAATGGTACGATACTACTTGACTATGCTCATCACTGGGATACCGTATTCATAATCTACCTCTGAATCACACATGCACTGTTTATACACACAATTATAAAGGGTTTTTTAAACTTTCAAGGAGCTCAAATGTTTCTTGGTTCGTCCGCCATTATACCGGAAGTGTAAGCTCAATAATTGACCATCCAAGACACGTTAAAATCGCATGTGGGCATGACAAATACGTTAGGCCATGTCGTTTTATTACGTATCCGGTAAAAACAAATAAGGACTTGAACTAAATTTAAATTTCCGCAGGCAAAAGTTTAACAAAATAAGAGGAAAATACTCTTATCACATGAAAACCCTGTTATAACTTGTTGTAACCCATTCCATAAATGTTACGCGCCGATAGAGGTGCGTCTGTACTACCCCTTGTAGACACTGCATTGGATGTGTGTGTTGCTGAAAGCTCCTGCATGCTGTACCAAACCCTTGATGTCGTATGCTACCCAGTATCCTCTAACAAACACTGCGGGCTATAGATGACCGATTGACCGACAAATGTGGTAGCCTGCCTATAGACATGATATAGTTGTCAATCAGTAGATCTGTGTAGCCTGCAACCTGTGTCTCTCAGATTTGGACTAGATGCTGCACATCTGTATGTACGGGAACACGGGTGCTGCTGCAGACTGACAGTCCAGGGAATACATAATATATCAAATACTTTCAACTAGTATTAACTTTAGTTCCATATAATTGCACCAGAGTTTGTCACAGATCTTAGTGTTGTGTTAGTGTTCTGCAGGCGTGTTGATTGTATAATAAACATTTCACTTAAATATGTGGGAACTAATCCACTTAGGGTTTTGTACATTATTTTAGCTTTCTGCAAACAATAATTTCATCAAAAGTTAAAATGTTTAGTCTTGTCATTGCTGTAACTAAATCGGATTATTCGGTACCAAGAATAATTTTGCATGCGCGCCTTTACAATTTTATAATTTTGCTCGATTTTGATTTGATGAATTAGAACAGATAACACAGCAGTAGGTGAAATGAGGATGTATATAAGCTTTGTAAAATAGCAATATATGCTCTACAGAGAGGAAATAAATATTTTTTGATAGCAACCAAAGATACGAGCAGACTTTTTTTAGAAACAAAGTCAAAATGGTCATTCCAAAGCAGATTTTCATTAATTTTTAGTCAAAGGATTTTACCGCCAGTAATGACTTCCAAATTTATATCATTATATGTCAAGTGAATTTCATTTTTATCCAGTATTGTTCTTCTCTGCCTGGTTGAAATAAGCATTACTTTTGTTTTGCTAGTATTTAAAAGCATACCATTTGTTTCGCACCACAGTTTTCGTTGATTTAATGCAATTTGCAAATTAGATTCTATTTCATTAATGTTACTCTGGATATCATAAATGGTTGTGTCATCAGCATATAAATCTGTTCCTGTAGCAGACTCAGACTGCACAGCAAGCAGATCATTAATACATAATAAAAATAATGTCGGACCTAGTATAGACCCCTGGAGCACGCCGTATGTAATAAACTTATCTTCTGATTTTGCACCATTAACTGAAGTTACCTGTTTTCTTCCAGTGCCAGTTTCAGCCAATTCGGACCTGAGCGGATGGAACATTGTTTGGGTTTGCTTTGTATGCCTCTGTGTGATATCTATACCCGTGGCCATATGCCAAGAGATACACAAGCATTATCTGAAGAAGAGAGCGGTGCAACCAGAGGTGCAAGGTATACACCAATAGCTGAATGCATGCATTAACAATTACTCCCCCAAAGCCTCACAGTGCAGATCGTATGATTACTGTCCGTTCCACATATTTACATCAAATATTGTTGATTGTATAGCGAAAAGAAATGGCTCCTATGGGAATTTAGCATGGGGGCTAAACATTTTAAAAATATTCTTTTTTAATTTGTGGACCAATTTTCAACATGTAACTTTTGTTTTCTTAGTTACATAATTTTTTAAGCTATCTAGCCAGGTTTCGGAATCAATTACCAAATATTTTCTTTTTTTTTATCCTGTCCGTCACCGTCTACTTCCTTTTTATCCCATGATAAATTTCCCATTTGAAAATCGTTTTTTCGCTGTAAAATCAATATTGATGGAATTTCACCAAACAGAACAATTTGGGGGAGCGTGACCTTTTTATTGTTGGTGAAAACTTACTTACATTTGAATAATGTTTAGATTTAATGTGTTTAATGGCCAAAAGTACGTCGGCAGCAAAACGTGGAACAGACAGTAGTGGTTTTGGTGAAGTCGACTACAGTGCTATAAATAGGTTACCAAACTTGAAAAATCACAAGTAACTTCCGTTGTATCTTATTCCGGGGCATCAATGGCATGCGAATTGGCACAATTTATTGCTTTCACGTGACGTTGCTTCGCTTCCCACCCATTGAAAGTGTGCACTGAAATGTCAAACGGACAAAGTCATCCAATGCTAACACTCAAGATGCCCAAGACGCATCTATAGTTATTGGATATTTGATATATAATTGGATACATGCACGAGTTCCGCAACTGCGGTATTTCGCGAGTTTAGGTGCGCAATATCGTTGCGGTGCGCAACGAGTGGCATATATCCACATACAAATCAAATAACCTTTTCATTATATACGTACATCATTCGCAATTTATATTCGCTTCAAAAAATGTAAACAATATAAATAAAATAAACAAATTAGTGGGGATTTAGAAGGAACGATTTTTGTACTAACCAATATGAACTCACGAGACGTCAATATGGAACAATATTGACGTCTGGCGTTGCATTGTGTTTCAATGGAAAACGAAAGCACGTATATAATAATGAAAGTTACCATTGATTTTTCAGGTTCGATAACCCTGTTATGAGACTGGACTATATATAACTTGTTTATCGTGACCAATTAGGGACATTTCGTCCAAGAAACGTAGAGACGAACTGTCCGTAACTACTCTCTGTTTCACGTTTTGCTGCCGAAGATCTTTTGGCTCATAAACACATTAAATATATAAAACAATATTTAAATGTAAGTACTTTTTCATCATAACAAAAAAGTCACGCTCATGCAATAAAATCAAAATTTTATGGAAATTATCAAATTATTTTTTGGGGGAAGGGTGAAATTTTTGTTATTGATGAAACAGTACTGATATTTTAATATTTTTCAGATTTAATGTGTTTAATAACCAAACGTGCGTCGGCTGCAAAACGTGGAATAGGCAGTAGTTAATGTATTAGGTGATATATAGATACACCCAGCTCCAATGATAATTGTTTCATGAGAGTGATGTGATATTTGAATATAACATAATTATGTAAATATTATCGTGTTACTGTATACTATATGGTACATTGAGTTGCCATCTCCGCCATCTTTGTATGTACAAGCCATCGTACAGCTTCACACGTCGTGCGTTTGACACATACAGCAAATAATATGACAGTAAACCAAATACAATTTAGTGCAATACATAATAGACATACGTGACAACGGCAAGCTATACATATTATTCCAGCAAACTATACAAAAGACGAGATATATGAGTATTCTCCCATCAGTCTCAAAATAATTTTGATATGTAAGCTTTTCAATCTGATGCACATCATATGTTAGTGTACACGTTGCCCATAGGTAGGTGAGTTAAAACACCAGGGACAATACACTCAGGTAACTGCTTACATGTCACTGGATTTGATAGCTAATAACAGATTACAGTAGTGGGTATATATGGCATGTGTTGTGTGGTTTGCCAGTAAAAGTGATACACTGTGCGAATTTCTGTGTATGAGGCTATCTATAATGGTGGTTCATGTTGTTAATAACACAGACACAAACCTATCCAGAAAACAGACATATTTTACAGTTTGGTATAATATAATGGATAGGAATCCTGACTGTTCTACATGTGATTAGCTACATTATATCTTAAGTTCTACTTCACATTTTGAGTTATTTGTCAAACGGCAGAACAGGTGAAACTGGCTGATGACTGGAACACACAAAGATGGCCGACTTGGCCACTCCATGTGCCATATAGGATACAGTAACGAGACAGTATTCACATATATGTTATACATATATTCTATCAAATTCACGAAGCAATTATCTTTGAATCAAACGATGATCATGTATAGAACGGGTCCTTAAGTTCAGTCATGTTCTACAACAAGCTACTGCTGACTATTCTAGCACATGAACGGGAAAAAGCCTGCCTGCACCATAGCTGACTCAATACTGGGTGGAATATTCATAGAAGCGTCCTGGTGCCAATTCTAAAATAGTTTTATCTGCTAATTAGGAATACCATCTCCTAATTAGAACTTGCACTCTCCTAATTAGAAGTTAGTATCTCCTAATTAGGAATTAATATATACTAATCAGGACTTAGTATCTCATAATTAGGAGTTAGTATCTCCTAATTAGGACTTACTACCTCATAATTAGGACTTACTATCTGTGTCATTGATAAAAATGTTTTATCTCCTAATTATGAGATACCAACTCCTAATTAGTAGATACTAAGTCCAATTTAGGAGATATTATCTCCTAGTTAGGAATTACTATCTATCAAATTAGGAGATAACAATTCCTATAAGGGGACACTATCTACTAATTAGGACATACTATCTCCTAATTGGGTGTTAGTATCTCCTAATTAAGAGACAAATATATTTTAGCATTGGCACCAAGACTTATTTCTCAATAAAACATGGTTTCACAACATTTCAGAATCATTTCCGTTGGAAATGATTCTAAAGTGTTGTCAAAGCATGCTTTTAATGTGAAAAATATAAAAGAAACAGCAGACGATAAAAATTGTTAGCGTGAAGTACACAAAGGAGCTAAAACGGCTAAAAGGTATTTGATCTGGGCCATATTGATAGATAGTTGCCCGCACCACAAGACTCTTCTTAGGCATATTTCCATTTTGATATGTAAAAAAATCGCATTAATGATATAGACAACTACAAAATAAATAGTTAAACGGTGTACCTGAAATGACTGACATAAAATCCATTTATTTATTGATGTATTGGTGTTCAACTGCCTATCAACAGCTAAGGTCATTTAAGGCCGGGCCAACGGGTTCGATCTCGCATGTAACTTATTGCATTGGGGAGGGGGCGGGGTCTCAAAATCAGAACGGAATATTTACATTGAACAAAATATATACAGCCCCGACATTAGAATAACCTGACCTGGTGCCAGATCCATACCACACCAATGTCACTTGGCACTTTCTCCTAAAAATAATAGGATTACGAATAATCGTAATACTCACATAATGGGTATGACCAGACCAGATTCAGCTATCACATACAAAAATGCCAAAATACGTACATGAGGGCCAAATCAGGTATCCGGTCGGGATTCTGGTAAGGTTGAACCTCGATCGTTAAATTACCTATCGCATGCTCCCACCTGCCACCCACCTATAATCGAATTATTGATATCAATAACTAATGAATACATAGTAAATCCCCGCCATTACTTTTCTCCATTCATGGGCACATGGTTTGATATTTTCTATGTTTCAGTTAGCACGGTGGAAAGTCCATAAGGTGATATGTCTTCATTCGGCACTCGTGACAACCTACCCAGCACCCGTGACAATCTACCCAGCACCCGTGACAGCCTACCCAGCACCTGTGACAACCAGCACCCGTGACAATCTACCCAACACCCGTGACAACCTACCCAGCACCCGTGACAACCTACCCGGCACCTGTGACAGCCTACCCGGCACCCATGACAACCTACACAGCAACCGTGACAACCTACCCCGCACCCGTGACAACCAGCACCCGTGACAACATACCCAACACCCGTGACAACCTACCCAACACCCGTGACAACCTACCCGGCACCTGTGACAACCTACCCGGCACCCATAACAACATACACAGCACCCGTCACAACCTACGCAGCACCCGTCACAACGAGTACCCGTGACAACGTACCCAACACCCGTGACAACCTACCCGGCACCCGTGACGACCTACCCGGCACCCATGACAACCTACACAGCACCCGTGACAACCTAACCGGCACCCGTGACAACCTACCCGGCACTCGTGACAACCTACCCACCACCCGTGACAATCTACCCAGCACCCGTGACAACCTACCCGGCACCCGTGTCAACGTACCCAGCACCCTTGACAATCTACCCAGCTCCCGTGATAACCTACCCAGTACTAGTGACAACCTACGCAGCACCCGTGACAACCTACCCAGCACCCGTGACAACCTACCCAGCACCCGTGACAACCTCCCCGGCACCCGTTAAAACATACCCAGCACCCGTGACAACATGTCCGGCACCCGTGACAACCTACCCAGCACCCATGACAACCTACCCGACACCCGCATTTTCGAAAAAACGTAAAGTTGACTCCGGAACTAGATACCGTAATTACACTAAATATTCGGACAAAAGTGCCTCATTGAGCAGCCTGATCTGGGTCCGCATTGTTTTCCATTTTGTCAGCATGTATTGGACGCCTCACTGGACAACATACTCAACTTGTTCAAGGTTTAGGGCACTTACAGCAGTTGGTGATAGTGTCCGAATATTTAGGGTAATTACGGTAGCTTGGAAATGATGTTACTCAGTAAATAAAAGTTACATTTTGAAAATCGGTCCATGAATTCCAAAAATATTTTAAAAAAAATCTATTTTAGCCCCTATGTTAAATTCTGATAAGAAAATATCAAATTATCATTTTGGTGAGGTTGACATTTTGTTATTGATGAAACATACAGAGAGTAAATGTAGACAGACCGATATTAGAAATATGAATATTCGCGTTTTTAGTATCAGGTTGAATATGGCAAGTCAGGATAGCCAGGATAGCGGTTGTTGTGACATAAAACATAATATATGGTTCAACCATGCATGCCCAGTCGTGGTAAACGTTTGCCATGGCACGAGTGGACTGTTTGAACCCCGAGGCCGTAGGCAGCGGGTTCAAACAGTTCCCGAGTGCCACGTTAAAGTTAAAGTTTGTTTGACGTCATTATATTACGTGACGTTCATCGTCGTTGTCAATAACGTCACACTATTGACCGGCAACGTCGCTGTTCCATGAATTGCGACAAAAACGAAATACGGACATTTCACACCACGAGATGAACATATATGTCATATTCGTTTCAAAAATATGAATATTTTATTTATTATATATATTTATATATTTATATATATATTTATTATTCATGGAACAGCGACGTTGCCGGTCAATAGTGTGACGTTATTGACAACGACGATGAACGTCACGTAATCTAATGACGTCAAACAAACTTTAACTTTAACGTGGCACTCGGGAACTGTTTGAACCCGCAGCCTACTGCATTGGGGTTCAAACAGTCCACTCGTTGCAAAAATATGAATATCCTTTATTTATTCTGTATTTAATTTTTGATGTGCAATGATCATACTTAATAATCTGTTGAAAATATTTGTTCAGGTGACGCATTTAATTAGTATACATAATACAAAAACATCATGCCTCATTTGTATATGAAAATAGCCTGATACCACCGCGTGTCACTGTCAGTAAAATAAATATTACTAAATGATTATTTCTGTATAGCGGGCACTCGTAACGTTTATAACTGGTGGAATAGTGACTCAATTATACACTTATTTAATTCCTATAAAGAACAGTTTGTGCCTATTGAGTGGGCATGTACCTTTAATACATTCACCAGATCGGATTAATCATGTTTGTGATAGACGACAATCATTCGAGATCATACGTACTTTTCCTCACGTCGCGTCACATGAAATCCAAATATCTCAGCTCCCAGCGAGCGTTGGCATGGACCTTCAACGTTATATGTTTGTTTTTCAGTGCGGCGGAAGGTTAGCGACATGTCCGGGTGAAATGTGAAACGAAATCCTGCATTTGTTTTCCAAATATCGTCAATATTAGATAATTATAGAGCAATTTCCTCATGACGCTTCTACATGTATGGCCGCATGCATCTGTTATCCTAGTTGCGTACGGTTACTCTTGCAATCTACTCCCGTACCGATGCAAGAGTTATCGTACGCAGCTACTGTTATGCACAACATGCGATAGCAAAGTCGTCTTGGTACACCGTATAAGACGTCTACGTCGAGACGTCTTACTAACTGGCCAGGATGAGATGAACTGGACGCGATACCTATCATTAAATCGTGCCAAAAAAACGTGATGCTTCCCACTGTAGACTAAGTAACGTTTTATATTTTCATTTTATACAAATTTTCTCGTCGAATAAAGCCAATAAAACGACACACATTTTAGCCCGTCTTGATCAGTGAGCAAGTCGTCTTGAAGCGATACATATCGCGTCAATACCACTTATTAACTGATCAAGCCGAGATATAATGTAATAACTTTGGTGTCACTAGTGGGAAGTACCACGAGATTTTGGCGAGATTTCGTCTTATTTATCTCGTTCAATTGATCTTTTCCTGACCAATTAGAACGTCCACTTGACGGGAGTCTTATCTGGTGAAGACGTCTTATAAGGTACGTTAAGACGACTTAGCTATCACGTTATGACGTTAAGTCGATGGTAGAAATATGTCACCATACGCTTCACAAGGAAGTCTCAAATTCCTGCTTTGTGGATGATGTCGAATGTTGTAGACAATGCCAGAAATAAAACCTACATATCCTTTTGTGTAGACAAATATTAAACAAGGTTGTTTATACCCATATATGGGTATTCCACATCGACTTGGCTTTTAAAGGCTGTATGCACACAAAATGCACCATTCAACGTAACGTTAAGTGAAAAAAGGTGTCACACAAGACTGTCCATTATCAGCATACATGTTATTATGTGCATAGACATAATATCAATACAAATAAACGACAATACCAATATTAAAGGTACATGTCCACTTACATGTAGTAGGCACAAAATGTTCTTTATATGATTGAAATAAGTGTATAATTGAGTCACTATCCCACCAGTTCTAAAACTTACGAGTGCCCGCTATACATATATAATAATTTAGTAATATTTATTTTACTGATAGTGACGCGCGGTGGTGTAAGGCTATTTTCATATACAAATGAGGCATAACATGTTTTACTTATTTATACTAATTAAATGCGTCACCTGAATAACTAATATTTACGACAGATTATAACGTATGATCATTGCACATCGAAAAATAAATACAGAGAATAATTAGTAATGTCCGTTAACATTTTAAGGAAACACGGTTATCGCCCCTAATATCAATGTGGAAATTTACTTCTGATATAAACTGTATAATAGTGCCAATCAATACGTGGTGTAATGGTAACTGAATGTTTATTTGCCAGAACATGTCTCAGATGATGTCTCTGATAAAGAACAGTGTGTGCCTACTGCGTGGGCATGTACCTTTAAATGTTTATCATTATGTGATGTTGACATCGCCGTAAGAATGCAGATCAACTGTTGCTGTAAAATCCCATTACATATGCTGTACAATCCCTTATCACATCTTTGTTAGATTTTCGAGTTTTGTTTCCGTATTTACACAGCACATGGGCAATGTATGGACATGAGGATGTGATAATACAGTCAGATCAAGTTCGTCCGCATGTACGATCGATAATCCACTCGCTAAAGCTCGCGTATTATCTCCTCGTACATGCGGAAGAACCGTGATCTAACGAGTGTGCCGTGGCGTTTGCCACACACACACACACACGCACACATACGCACGCGTATGAATCCGTTTAAAATGTCCCTGCGATCATAGGGCCTCATTGAAAAGTTTATCGAGCTGATGTTTGAGACCCAGGCCGACCCACGTCCTGCCCGTCCGCCACCTGTATATCCGCCCCCGTCGTGTAGGTGGTGTCCGTGGCCAGGAACAGGCACGCCTTCGCCACCTCCGCCGCCGTACCCATCCGACCAATGTACTGTATATTATATTACTATATTATAGTAACTAGTAGAAACCACAACAATAGCGACAACAACGGCGGTATAAAGTATGTCAACCTCCATAGCTGTATAGACCTGCATTCGCCACGTCCTCCGCCGTACCAATCCGGCCAATGTAACCGTGGTCTGTTGCGATTACTGTATTATGAACAACAGTTGGTCCGTTTAAAGTTTGTGAGGAGTCCGATGAACAACTGCCGGTCTGTTTAAAGTTTGCGAGGAGTCCGAAACTTTAAACAGATCAACTGTTGTCCATAATACAGTAAACGCAACTGCCCATGGTTTTATTACTTATATTTACTCTGCATTTTCGGATAGTTTCAAAGATGTAAATAACCATATACGGCGTAAAAGTTAGGAATCTTATAGTTTTACGTCGATTTTTCGCATTTCATGGAACAGCGACGTTGCCGGTCAATAGCGTGACGTTATTGACAACGACGATGAACGTCATGTAATCTAATGACTTCAAACAAACGCTAACGAATCAACAACGTCGCGCGACGTCACGTGAGGATAATCTAATGTACTGGGATATGAACGCAATACGTTGAATGGGCGTTTCCATTATGAATTCAAGGACAGTGTAAATGTTGTAATATAATCAGTATATAGTAAACCACTTTTAACTCAATTACTACTTGCAATTTCAATATGTACGTTATTTATAGTGAAATGTGATTAGTGTGGGCAATGCCTGTAAGCTAGTACCGGCACAAATATATACAACAATTTGTAAATATGTATATAGTATTTGATTTGTAAGCGGACTATCGTTGCGCGACGAAACGATTGGCATATGTCTACATACAAATCAAACAACCTTCGAAATTTAAATGTGCTTCAAAAATATACAAAATGTAAATAAATTAACAAATTAGTGGTGATGTAGAAATAACTATTTTGCGACGTGAGGTTTGTTCCGGCACTGACCAATATGAACTCACGAGGAGTCAATATGGAAAAATATTGGCGACTTGCGTTGCAGTGATGGGAAAACGAGAGTACGTATATAATAACACATTTATCACATGAAAACCTTGTTATCACGTTCTGTAACCCATTTAATAAATATGATATGAGACACTGCTTATAACTTAGTTATTGCTAATTATTAAAACTATGTGCAGATTTTCAACTCCATGTGAAAATAGTCAATGGCGTCTTCTCACTGAGATGTATCGGATATCTACAAATGTTCCACTATTTGGAGCATGAAGTCATGTGATAAAACATAATCTCAAACTCGTTTCCATTAGATATGAGATTTATGAAACTCGTCAGCAATTATATGCACCTCACCAGAGGCTCGGTGC
>CM055277.1:6552719-6634801 GCA_029237695.1 Conchocele bisecta
AAATGATATCTTTGAACTTTCAATGTAATACAAGGTAGTTGTTTCGAATACATATTTGGTTTATACATACATGTATGTCATAAACATGTACATGTATGTGTCTCATCGTGCAAGTCATCAGCAATTTCCTAAGCAGATCAAGATACATTGAGGCCATATCGTCAATATGTTTGGATGATATGTCTGCTTTAATATCACATAATGTCAGTCTACGTCTATGATTGAGTATTGAAGATGCTCATGCGAGCCTCTATGCACTGCTGGTACAGTCAATGACACAAAACAATATGTCTAATAAACACGACAGAGCAATGCACATCCTTTCCGGTAGACGTCTTCAACAAATAGCATTGTTCTCGTTACTCCTTTAATATCACATGTGCATAGTTTATTTTTTTATGAAAACGCTGTTCATGAATGCACGTGTTTATTACAAAGATAAGAGTGTAAAATGTTCAAGTGTGTATGCGATCACTAGGCTGGTATATACAGGCACATGCACAACGATTGATCATATGTTCACTGAATATGTCATCGTTTCATGTAATATCTCGCGAATGGTTCCTAAGATAAGGGTTTATTGTTTTTTGTCATTAATGTGTGCTATGGTGACGCTGGTGAATTCCCATGTACGGTGTACTTACTCGTTAACAGTTAGAATAAACATGGTCACTGTTCCCCCAACGTTTAAGTTTAGATCAAAGATGTCAATTTGACAAGGTATGTGGGGCCCAACGATATGATCTTATAATGTGTTTAGCCGTGCACGTGTATTACATACATGATGGAATCGATATAGCAGCTTGTCGGTGAAGTGGTTCCACGAGCATGTTTTCGTGGCAACATCTGCCAATTGTAGCCGCTATACAGAAGTATCAAAATAGTTGTAAACTTCAGATTTCAGTTTTCGATGCTCGGATTAAACCATGAACATTAATCATCTAGGATTGTCGAACAACAGCGTGTCATTTAGTTACATGAGTAGGAAAGGGACGTTTATACATAATATTACGTTTTACTTCTTTAGCATTCATTAAACATGACGTGTTGGTTTGAATACCATTGATCGGGTTCCGACAAACACCAAGTGCTTGCTAAATACAACATATTTACATATGCATGCACAATTAATAGTATGCCATTCCTTACGTTCACGAGGAAAGCCGAAATAACATCACCCATGATAAAAGCCTGATTTTGTTTTACTTTCATATTTGCCTAACTACATGTTAATGATCGGTAAATGATTTTATTACACTTAAGAACGCATAGGAAAACAAAATAAAATAATTCTGAATTATTTAAATAATGTATGTAACAAAAAATGAAAACAATAATATTATTTGGCAACATATTTGAAAATACGACGATAATCAATTCAGCTAGTGAAATTTACATATTTTTAACAGCCATTATTTGGTAAACAAGGGAACAGGCAAGACTGGCAGTTTAATTTACTCAAATCCATTATTTGAAGACTGAAACTATGGAGCAGCAAGATACTTGGCGGCCATTTTGAATTTATTTATGCAAACTTACTTTATACACTCTATGAATCTGAAAACATTTCGTGGTACATCTATAAAATATATGTAATGTTCTGTAAATGGAAGGCAGACACTTCATCAGGAAAACAAAACAAAAGCTGTCACTATCGAAGTATGCACTGGTGTTATTTGGCGGCCATTCTGTAAACACGATAATAAACAATTCAGATAATACAGTTATATAGTATCTACAGACATTATTTCGTCAAAATACACACAATAGTGTCAGTCTAATGAACTTAAATACGTTATTGGAGAATAAAAAAAGATTGAATAACACTATATGTGGCGGCCTTTTCGATGTATTAATTAATTAATTAATTAATTAAGTATTTGAGCTCTGCTGTGCAATTTCCAACCATAGGGTCAACATTTCATATTTTTACTTTTTGACAGTTTTTTTGTAGCACAGACAATGTACTTTCCAAAAAACATTGAATTTTGTAAATATTCAATCTTGTTAAGTTGCTATGACGTCACAAACAACACGCGTGTTGTCGTAAGATTTTACGCAAACGCAACGTCGTCGACGTCATCATAAATTAACAGAGAAAAATAACGGTTTAAATTTCAATACACTGTCTATGAGGAATCTCTTAATTTAAAAGTTCATAAAATTGCATTATAAGATATCAGTACCTTTATTTGTACTTTTGTCATCAGTTATAACTTAAGTCCGGAGTACGTGCTTAGTCCGTTTCACAAAACATCATAGCAGCACAATCGAACGACAATCGAAATTTACGATGGAAAACTAAGACAGGTAGCTAGCAGTCTTAAATTATAACTTAAATATTTAAGACGGAACTTATGAAATAAAAAAAGATGTCTGCCCCCATGTGAGCCGAGGTGGAGAAAACAATTCACTGACAGCAGGTAAATGTTCACTTCATACGTACTATTTTAGCAATTATCTGCCATACAAACCATATATCCTTACATATAGATAACGAGGGCATATACGGTCAACCCTGAGATCACACAGTCTGCCAGTGTCATTGCATGTGTTGACTGCATTGCGAGTTTACGCAACAGGTAGTTTCCTGGCGGTTACTGGAGATGTACACAACATTAGCAAAGCAAGTGTTTCTAGAAAGTGGAGTATAAATTTTGCGGACAGTGTATTGTCGTGTTCAAAATGGTCGCAAAATGGACACAGTTTCATATTTCGGTGTTTTATGGGTTATTTCGGTATATCTGGTCAGCAGGGCTTCTAACATTACAGAATGCCAATCGGTCCTGACGTAACTGTCGGCCCGAAAGAGCCGGTACGATTAGGGCCCTCCTCCCACCCCTCCCTCGCATTTTCGCGATCTCACTCGTGTATAGGTCGAGAATGTGTAAACAAAATTGTAACATGGCCCTAACACCGTGCGATTCACATGTTTTAGGAGGCGATTATCATGCTGTTTTTTATAATTATAATAAACATGTTTTGGCGGCATATGAGAATCGTCTCCTATGACGATTAAATCTCGCATTTTTTTATTATTGATGGTAAACACATTTTGGTCTTCTCTAGTCGCATATCCAATTAGCCCGGTTTTGTCCGATCACGTCGTACATAATATGCACGTGCACGTAATCATTACCGACTGTGACTTGTAGGAGAGTAACATCAAAGGTTTACAGAACCACCGTCTAATGTTAAAGGTACATGCCCACTCAGTAGGCACACACTTTTATTTATAGGAATTAAATAAGTGTATAATTGTGTCACTATTCCAACGTTCTTAAAATTACGAGTGCCCGCTATACAGAAGTAGCATAGAGGGAGTCAAAATGATATCAGCAACCATTGTGCTGTTATTGAGAGGTATTGTAACTTCCACCACCAACAAAAAGTTGGTGGTGGTATTGAATGAGAAAGTGGTCTTGTAGTCCCAATTATATTGGAGATTGGGATATTTTATATTCCAACACCGCATTTTCCTCCTCCAATATCTAATTTATTCCGTAGATCAGCAACTAATTCTACCAACTCTAGTTTACCACGTTCACTTTTAGCCACCTGGCAGCACAGTTGCTTATGTCTACAAAGAGTTTGGGCACTAACGAATTTACAAGGGCATCTGGGGCATTGGAATTGTGGGGCGACACAATGATAGATAGATGCCTTCGTAGATAGTCTTTACACGCAAAAGTTTTACAACAAGTCACACACTCCATTATATATGTATATGTATATGTATATGTTTATATTCAATTGGACGTGAAAACATGATGTAAATTTTTCACGTCCAATTGAACAGATAAATTTCATAGGTTATAACAAAAGTATATACAGGAAATAGGATAACGCCAGAAACTAGAGCAGAAATAGAAAGTTTGAGAAGAGAAGCCGAATCTCTAGGGATTACTTATGGTAAACGGTTGAGAGTTAGGGGGTTGACAAAGCTGACAAACGCCATAAAGAATGAGGCGTTTACACGTCGAGTAGGTAGGGCATACTCCAGAGGTGCCTTCACAAATACCGTCTTGGGGTCTCAGGAGTTAACCACTCAAATAGAAAAACGACTACAAGTAGAGAGTATAAATGGAATGAGAACGGCCGCCCTGCCGGCTTCCCCCGCCGTAGTTAAACCAAAGCGTAAACTTAAAACCACCCTCCTACACGCAATAGCTGACGAGGGCGAGGCTATTCTAGCGGTTAGAGACGAAGAGATGGAGAAAGTCGAGCAGGGTAGACGCACGTTCACGTTCTCATTTAGGAAACACGTAGAAAAAGAAATACCTGATAGGATAGTAGAGAAATTAACTTCTCATCTGACAACAAACTTCCACCTAAGATATTCATACTCCTACAAACTCCAACACATTGAGGAAAAATATCACCGAGGTCGCGCAAAGACAATAATATTTAATAAGAATCTTGGGGGAGTAGGTGGATGGACTCCTTAGGTGAAGTAGAGAAATGGGCGAAAGATAACGAGACAAACAGGATGGATATAGATAAAGTCGAGAGGCCCAACACGAAATGGAAGTTCGTGAGGTGGGAGCAGGTTTCTATAAAACTAGTGCAGGGAACACGATGAGTAGATCTCGGGCTGACTTCCAAACACGCCGCTGGTGGACCTCTCCCAGACTGGACAAATACAACGATGAGCTGTGTCTATTCAGGTGCCTGGCCATTCACGACGGGGCTTACCCAGACAGGTGTACCTCCCAAGCCAGAGAGACGAGTGCTAAGTATTTCGGTAAGAGAGAGTCTGGGCCTATTCCGCTAGACGAGCTGAAAAAGGTTGAGGAGAAGTTTAAGGTGGGTATAGAAGTATATCAGCCAACCGAGAGTGGAATATGGTGGTTGAGGAAGGCACCAGCACACTATGAGGAGGTAGGTACGAAGCATATGACGATAGGCATCTACAAAAACCACGCGTTCCTGATAAAAAACCTAAAAGGTCTGTCGAAAACGTACGCCTGTGACACTTGCAAACAGAGGTTCACGAAGACTAGTAACGTTACTCGGCACGGACCCAAGTGCATGAAGGGCGAGACACACGCCGTATGCGAAGGAAAAGTTATCGAGCGCCCTCGCTCCGTGTTCGAGAATGCCTTCTACCCAAAGAGTGTTGGAAGCCTAGTGGCACTTGATTGGATGGCGTCTGTTGAGAGTGAGGAGAACGTGCACATCCACCACGAGCAGTGTGGGCACGACGCGGAGAGGTGGATCTGTGGATCTCCAGTAGATGGATACTGCAAGGAAAATAATACGGTGTACCAGTATCACGGGTGTTTCTGGCACGGCTGTCCGAAACATCACCCGGCGAGATGGTACGAGTTTCGCACCAGCAACAAGCGGGATAAAGAGATCCGTGAAGCAGGAGTTAACCTAGTGATAATGTGGGAGTGTAAGTATAACAGAACCGGCGCTAAGATTAAGACAGGATGTCCCACCACACTGTACCCGTACCAGATAGTATACGATTTTGAAGCGTATCTGAGTAAGGAAGGGAGGACCGACCAAACACCAGACCTATCGTACGAGACAGAGCACGTGCCTGTAAGCGTTAGCATAGGGGACAGCCTGTCCGGAACCATATCTCACATCTGTGACACGGATCCTGCCAAACTGGTAAGTAAGTTCATAGAAGATCTGCAGGAGAGGGTTAGGGACATTCGCCAAGAAGTGGGTCGCCGGTACAGGTTCGAGGACACGAAGCACCTCAGGCCTCGCCAAGTGGATGAGATAAACAGGTTGATAGATCAGGTCCCAGTGTTGGGTTTCAACTGCAGTAGGTATGACATCAACCTCATCAAGAAACATCTGGTGGGCAAGCTGGCAGACACGACCACGAAAGTTATGGTAGGCAAGCGGACTAACGACACCATATTCCCATTCACTCCGGAATTCAGATTCATGGACGTTCTCCTGTATCTTGGTCCGGGAGTCAGTTACGATAAGTGGATTAAGGCATACGACTGCTCAGCTCAAAAGTCTTTCTTCCCGTATGAGTGGTTTGATTCTGTAGACAAGCTAGACAATCAAGGGCTCCCTGACATAGAGCACTGGTATTCCAAACTCAGATTTGAGATGCCGGTAACCGAGGAGCAGCTGGAGGAGTGCAGGAGAATTTTCGAGGAGAAAGGAATGAGAACATTTAAGGATTGGGTGAGATACTGCAACGATCTCGACGTATCACCTTTTCTAGAAGCATTAGGTAAGATGTGTGACTTTTACAAACATAGAGGAGTAGATATATTCAAAGACGCCGTTACCCTACCAGGAGTAGCCATCCAATATCTGATGCGAGGAACGGCGTCGGCAAGTGCTGGTATCTCAGGAAAAACTGGATCCGGACTGAAGACTGGTACGCCCCAGAGAAAGAGACGTACTAGATGCTACAGGGAGCTCTAGTCGGAGGACCGACTATCGTGTTCACCAGATACGCCGAGGCAGGTGTTTCTAAGATACGCCCAAACAGTAAGGGTGAAGGGAAACCTTGTCAGGCAGTCCTCGGGTACGACGCTAACGCCCTGTACCTGTCGACACTCAAAAAAGAGATGCCGTGCGGTAAGGAAACTATACACCACAATAAGACACCCCACAACCAAAAGATCATAGACAAGTTCTGCCAAAGGGGACACAGGGGAAGTGATTACTGGTTCGGGTTCGCCGAGGTGGATATAGAAGTCCCAAAAAGCCTGAGAGAAAAGTTTGAAGAGATGTCTCCGCTGTTCCTAAACAGGGTAGTTGAAGAGGAGGAGGTTCCGGAGCACATGCTCCAGTATCTGAAAAACACAGGCAGGAATCGAGGAGACGGAACAAAATTAGTGGGCACACTGTCAGCAAAAAAGATGCTGCTGTATGCCCCGCTGTTGAAGTGGTATCTAGAGCACGGGCTAGTGATAACCGGCCTCCACAGGATCCTAGACTACGAAGCTTGGTTTGTCGAAGAGGTGACTGCGGCTAGGAGGACCGGAGACGCAGATGAGTCGAAGAAGCCGGTAGCTGAAATAATGAAGTTGGTTGGTAATTCGTGTTGTGGTAAGATGATTGAGGCACCAGAGAGAGACCTTAACACTACGTACACTAAAAATGAGAGCTGTGTGGATAAAGCACTACGCTCAGCGTTCTTCGAAGATCTGGAAGAGATCGGAGACGCGTATGAGATATCTAGTAGGAAGGCTAAGTGTGCTGTTAAGAGACCGTTTCACTGTGGGATAGCCGTGTACCAACTAGCCAAGCTGAGAATGTTAGAGTTCTATTACGACTTCCTAGACAAGTACGTATCGAGAAAGGACTTTGAACTAATTCAGATGGATACGGACAGTATGTACATAGGTGTGAGTGCTAAACCGGATAGTACAGCTAACGATGAAAGCCTATACGCGCTGGTGAAGCATAGACAGCGTGTGATATACGAGAAAGATAAGCGCAACTGGCTCGCTTGGGACCAATGGAGTAACAGAGAACCTGGGCTGTTCAAGATGGAGTTCCAAGGAGATAGAGCTATAGCGCTATCCAGTAAGTGTTACTTCGTAGAAAAGCTGGCTGAGAGCGAAGACTCCAAGTGGCATCCGGCCAGGCACCAACGACGCGCGCTGGCCACACAACCAACTCCAATCGAGATTGGAATTGAAACCCCGGGCGTAGTGAAGCATTCCTCTAAGGGAATGAGTAAGAGAACCAACAGCGTGAGTTGGAATAGATATAAGAACGCGTTGGAAGGCCATAGAGACGTGGCTAAAAATATAGGGTTCCGTATGAACGGTGGAGTAATGAAAACATACACCCAGAGTAAACTAGGGCTGTCGGGGTACTACGACAAGAGGAGAGTGATGGAAGACGGGGTACACACCGAGCCTCTAACATAGGTAAAACAAAAAAAAGGACTCTAAAAAAGGGGAGAATACTAAAGACTCTGACGATCCAGGGGTAGCTGGGTGTCAGAAGGTACCATAAAAAGTTATTCAAGAACAAACCCGCGAGATGGACCATCAGCCAAATAGTAGAGCACGGGCTCATCAGGTTTGGTAATAGATCGATCTAGATGATATACATTGAGATACCACACGGGATGAGTCGCGCGGCGGCTGTCACCTTCGAGCTCTCCCCGTTGATAGAGGTAGCGGACGTCAACATCCGATGGAAGCCGTTGCTCCTCTAAACCAACGGGTCGTCCGCGCGAGACGGCAGAGGGCTTGCTCGTCACCTTTTTAGACTTGATGACATCTACAGGCTTCTTACCGATCAATCTGGTCACCTCTCCGTTCAGTGCGGAGACCACGGCGGGCAGCCTGGCCACCCACTCGGTCGATCGCGAATGAGGGTCTACAAGTTCTTTGGCATATTGGTGACCGAACAGCCTCTCAGCCAGGGTTCGATTGAACCGCTCCACGATCCCCTGGTCCCGGTTGATGTTGACGCGGCCGCGTCTGACAGAAACTTTGTGTTTAGACAATAGATGAGATACCGCGCCCATGAACTCGCGGCCGGGATCGACCTAGAGAAGATTCGGCCATTTGAGAGGACTCCTCTTATATATTCGGGAAAGAGCCTTGGCCACCTCCTTAGCCTCTTTAGTGGCTAACGGCTCAGCCCCCTTATACCGACTCGCTATGTCAACGATTGTCAGTGCGTACTTGTACGTCTTGCGACCGACGCGATCGTGAGGGAGAAATAGGAGGTCTGCTTGGTGGACTTCGTTCGGCACCGGCACGTCGAATTTCGGGCGCGGAATATTGTGAGGCGCGGGCAAATAGATCTGCCAGATGGCCTGCTTCTTAAGCCATTCCTTGGCTGCGTTTTCGGAAACCTTGGTCGCCGCCGCGAGGTTCTTGATGGCCGCGAGCCCCTTCCATTAGCCGCGGCGGCTGTAGTATGTGTTCGCTAACTTGCGCGCTAGGCGAACCGATAGTTTGGTATTAAGTTTGTGCGTGTCCATCGTATGCGAGGTATTCTAATAGATCTGACAATCTCCAATATGCCATCGCCAGATCGTCCGGTAACTGCGTCGTAGATACGAAACCTTTGTTGAAAGTCCAATCGCGATTGGGTTGGAACAGGAGAGGGAATTCTGGGGAATTTAACTCTAACATCCGCTTTGCGAAAAGGGTGGCCGCTTTTTCGTCCTCACGCCACTTCTCGAGAGAATCTCGGGCCGGGCGAATCATACTCTTTGCACCAGGTAAACGATGTTTACACGCCGTGTAGCCTACATCAATCGTAGCAAAATAAAGTTCGTCAACTAACATCGTTCTATATATATATATATATTTATAAAAAAATGTTTTTAAAATTAATTATTGCTTATTGCTTATTTCAATCTAGATTGAATATAGTAGCTGACGAGACCCGTTGCAACCATTCCCACGACGATGAACACGATCTCGCGGTCTTTTTTGGCATCTGATGGTACATAGAAATCTGAAAGCTGGGGCTCGGGATCCAGCGGCACGAGACTTTCTGCGGATATGCCCGCGCGTACTCATGGATGCCGTCGTCAACGTTCCGGAAAGTTTGCACGGCGTGATTCTCGCGACGAAGATCTTCGTTGATCCAGTCCAGACTGTCGGTTCGTTTTTGAGACTATGCTTCCTTTTCTCTATTGAGTTGTTCTACAGCTAAATCGTGACGCTTGCGCTCCTCATCCGCGTCCGAGCTTTTCAGTTTCGAGAAGAAAAATGTTGCTACCGCTGAACTCAAATGCGTTCTCCACCGCGCCACCTATCATCATTGCGATCGCACTAGCCATTTTATTTCCATATATCAGGAGGTAGAATTCCAGCTTTAATTAGATAATCTCGGGTCCAAATTGCGGACGTTATGTTTAAGCCCACGTTTAATACGTCTTTCACAGTAAAATCTAATTTGGGAGAGGGCCCTCCTATGATCATCTTTGTTACTCGAGCATACCCGATACTGAAACCCGATATCATCACGCCGTGATAAAGCGCATTCACTATCATTTTACCATCTTTTTCAGCCATTATTGATAACTATAATTATTGCATATAAAAGGGATCGCGATTAATGTTTAAATGGGGCGCAATCGGTTTCGTAACTTTCTTCGGAACCACCTCCAACAGTGGTGGGGGTTGTCTCGAAATATATTTCCACACACACACGGTGCCCACAACTGCCAGACCACCACCACCAACCCACGGGATGATTTTCCAATCAGGTTCAACAACGTTGAGGTAATATGGGGTAGGAGGTATACCAATCGGAGATTGATCTTCCAAACTGGAGCATGTTAGGGGAGAAACGGCTGCTTTCGATGTGGAACCACCGGGTGTTTTGCTGTTTCAACAGCAGGAACAAATAACGACCGTTTGGCCTCTCGAAGCTCGGCGAGTATTTTATCTTGTTTAGCTTTTCGGGTGGCAGCCGCTGCCCGCCCAACTGCCTGTCTTTTTGGGTTTTTGTGTCGTGCAACCGGAGCTTGCTCCTGTAGAGCTTGTTCATGTGGAGCTTGTTCCCCCAACGCCGTTGGAAGTGCTGCAATCGGGTTCAACAGTGTTGGAGCAATCGGGGATTGTGGTTCCGTCACTCTCGCAGGTGCGTCTTGTGTCATCATTTATAATATTAATATAAGGGCTTATAGTTCGTGGGCATATATTTCCAAATTGACAGTGTTTACCCGTGGTCAACGCGGTTGTCAGCGGAGCTAAGTACATTCCAAACTTGTGATAAATTGAGCAGCAGGCTGTTCTAAGAGTGTGTCCTATAAAAGGATCAGTCTCTAAATCACTAATCAACCCCACGATGTCAGATATAGGGAGAATTGCACTGACAGCGGTAGTGTACAAATGAATAGCCGCCGCCCCAAGAGTTTTCGTCATCTCTGCCCCCAATTTAGATTCGTATCGTGCATACATTTTATCAACCTCCGCATCTGACATTTTATCCACCTGACAAACTGTTCATTATTTTATTTTTAATAATTAGTACTATTCTGACTAGTCTCATAAGTCTAACATAAAACTGTTTATAATTAATTATGAGTAACAGCATCAATCCAATCGCGATTGGAAGAATTGAAGTTGCGAATAATTCAGTAATATTTAGTAGATATTAGTAAATATTAGTAAATATTAGTAGATATTAGTAAATATTAGTAGATATAAGTAAATATTAGTAGATATTAGTAGATATTCAGTAATTAATTGATAACTTCGTAAGCAGTTGGTTGATCAGTATTTAACAAAAGCTTGGCGTGCTTAGTTTCCGAAAGCATATGTCGAACCTCCAGGCGCTCCTCGCGGATTGGGATAACGTCATTCTCTCGAAGACAGTCATCGAATGAGTCTCGGTCCTTGCAGTGAAAGAGGGCGACCCATTTTGTTTGCTCGCGCAGATCCTTGAGGACGGCATTGTACTTTTGAGTGGAGATCCATACGCTTTGCCTCGCATGGCGGCCAGAAAATGCGAGCTCCGAGAGCATGTCCTTCTTTTTGGTCATCGCCGCCTTGGCCGAGCAATCGTCAATCACGTATAGGGTGGGCTCACCCTGGAATCTTTGGTATAAACCACGCAACCAATCGTGAAGCCTGTCGCCGGGGTCAATGACGTATACCTCAGGGTCGGTCCATATCCACGGGCGCCGCTGATAAGTCTCGTTGTGCCGCACAGTAGGACACAGGATCACAATGTGTCGAAAGGCATCACGGTAGGAACCCTCGAGCAAGTCGAGGATGAAAACCGTTTTTCCACATCCTGTCTGCCCACATATTATGGCAGAGTGGGCATCTCCAATCGTGAATTGGTATTGATTGCTAATTTTCTTAATTTTTTCAAAATTATTAATTAATAAATCGTTAGATTTAGTAGAGTGCTGAGACGTATCGGCCATCTTCGATGTTGAGTTGTGCGTCTGTAATTATATATAAGTACACGTTCAATGGCCCATTTCCATCCGCCTCTTTGGTTATCTGGATCGTCACACCCTCACTAGCGTTCTCAACTTGGCGAAAGCTGCCGTGTATTTGGTCGTCGTCGCTGGCTCGCATGTCTAGCCATAACGCGTATTTGGTATTCAGGAACTCCGCGAGGGAGACGGCCGAGAGATGCAGGTCTTTGGCAACTGCTGCAACCTCCGGAGAGCGCTTAGAGCCGGCAGCAAACTGCTTTCTTACTTCATCCCACTGCTGGTGCGCGCGAAGACCCGCGCTGTAGAGTTGAATGGGTACTCCCTCGATCGTCACCTCTACCTTCGTGATTTTGGGGTTATAGAATTTGTCGGTTTTTCTAGCCCCAAGCGCGAACCGAGCATCCTCGAACAACATCAGTATACCTTTCATCGAGCGGGCGGGTACGTTGACATTAATATTCCACAATGTGTCGCTTTTGTCTTTCGTCATCTTGAGGTGGCGAAGAACACGGTCGTAAAGTATGGCAACGCGTCCGGCGTACTGGGTTCTGATCAATCGCGCGAGTTCGGGCATCGTGACCATGTCGTACTCCAGCGAAACATTATCGATCGTATACTTCGATGCCATGTCAGTGGCTATGAGAACTCGGCCGTAGTCGTTGAACGTTAGTTCGTATTCGAGGGGGTCAGCCAAAGCACTCTGATAGTATGGCATGTGACTCTCCAGCAACTCAAAGTCGAGCGGGATGTAGAAGCGGTTGCCGTAAGCGCCCGCGACCGCGTTGTCACTCTAGACGTTATCTGCCTTGTTACCAGCCCCAATTCTAAGTCTGGTTACGTTCTTATTTTTGCTGGTGTCAATGCCCTGATAGACCGCGTTTTCGCGCTCATGGGCCGTCTTCCAGAGGTCCTGATAACAATGGTAGACGTCGCTGTCATCGATCGACATCACCTCATTACCAGAAATCTTTATCATAGTCTTCTTGACGATGGCGCGATCCAGGTTCTGAACGACGATTCGGTCCGCGTCCGTCGACGTCAGCGAAATAGTGAAAGTGAGGCGAACAGTCCCCGGCACAATGACGCCGCTAGCTTCGAGGTTGGGGAAGCGGACTAACAGCTGCTGGTTCTGGTCGATCGTCGATGGGTTGTTCGTAATAACGACACTCTGTCTCACGTCTTTCGCCCCGAGGGGCTCCCGCAGTCTGAGGTATGGATTGAGTTTGCGACCGTATTGACTCGAAGACATATTTTCAGTGAAACTAAATATCTCTATTAAACCCGTATGGTTTTGTCTTTAATACATAAATAATGGCTGATTACGATGTTGACATGGACGCATTCGGCAGAGACGATGTCCGAAATGATGACATCGATGATGATGATATGGATGATGATAACGAAACGACCTTCATGGAGACTCCAGGAACTTCAGCCGGCGAGGAAATAGGTGGCGCTATCAGCACCACTAGTCAACGTCGGGAACTACTCGAGGGAGCTGTAAACGACTACTACAACAGTTTGGCAGAAAACGGTGTGGTCCCATCTGTCGGCCGCGACTACTCCAAGTTCGAATTGGATATACGTGGTAGGTTGCGACTAAAAGCTTCAAATGCCCAAATCGTCAACATGAATACCGGAAAACCCCTATCGCTGAACACAATTGCTGGAACCCGGGGCGGTGGCGAAATCATAAAGGACGAACTAGGATTCGTAGATTGGACGCGTGGTAAAACAATTATGCCGGCCCGCGCTGTAGCGGCCCTACAGTCTACCGACGAAACGATGGCGAAGACAGCCGCCGCGAAACTGTCGCGAAACTGTCGCGAAACTGTCGAGCTCCCTCAAGTAGCCACCGACGCTATTCACACGATGGATACCACGTTCAGCGAGTTAGACAGCATGATGGATGACCCCCCGTTACCTCTTCGCGAACTCCGGGGACTCGATAAGGCTATACAAACAACACGGGGCGAACTGGTCCATAACAACGCCAAACTCTCGGCGCTGGATGAACATATCGCGCTAGAAGAAAGAAAATTGGAGGAAGTCGGTGACGATAGAAAATCTACCGAGCGGATCACCGAACGCCTGCGGTCGTTGCGGGATGAAAGAGCAGCTCGTTTGGAGGCTGCCTCGACTAACCGTGAGGCTCTCCGCACCCAAACAAATCTGATCCGCGAAACATTCTCGGGGGTTCTGCACGAGGACACGACACTCGGTGAGCGTCTTCGCACTCTGTTCAGAGAGCAGGGCATCACGATAGCAAGCATCCTCGCGGCTCTCGGTATGACTGTATCAACCATAGTTCTAGCTTTCACGGGCGGTGCGACTGCACCCACTCCACCACCCGCGCCAGCACCCGCACCATCCGGTGGAGCCAAGGAGTGTGTAAAAAAGCAACTAAAAGCCCTCGCCAGTCTCCTTGCTAAATTAGCCGGAAAGGCGGCTGCCGCGCTGCCTGGGTTGATCGGAGATCTCGTCTCCTTCTTGCTATCTATATTATCAAAAACAGCCGGATGGCTCGCCGAGAATGCTTGGGCCTTAATCGTGGCGATCGCCAGTCTCCTACTATTCTCCGCCCGAGAGTTCCTAAAACCAAAGCACAAATAGTCCGATCGCCACGAGGGCGACGACGAGCCCTAATTTTTCATCCTCGTGGGTTGTGCTTCTAATCTCGATTGGTGTTCACGCTCCTGAGTTGGAACTTGCTGGTGCATCAAGTCCTATTGCAGTCGTTGAAACAACGGCGGAACTTGCTGTGACACTAGTTCCCGCACCTATTCCAATTCGTGAACTGGGGGAACTTGATGGGGTGCTTTGTACTGGGGTGGGAGCTTGCGGTTTTATGAAATCAGTTCCATGCGCGGTGCGATTGATGATATTCGCGTTCACGTTCCCGTTATGGCCGATCTTTTGTTTGACGTTGGCGATTACGATCTGATTATTTTAACCGTCAACCCGGTCGTCTCGTAGTATCATATTGCTCGGTGCCATATACACACCTATTCAAAATACATAGTCTACTGGGGTGCCGGCATACTGCAAAACGTCTTGATACCGCTGGATCGCCGCCGGGAGGTCCACCGGTTTGTTTATTGCGTCCTCAACATTTGCTAAGAACTGTTTCTGGCTATCGAACGCCGTCCCGGTTCCTATTATAGAACTACGAATTTGCGACTGTGAGCCGAGGATGACCCAGACGTCTGTGCGAATGGAGTCGTTGAGACGAATAACCCCAGCCTCCGTGAACCCCAGACCCTTATCTAACATAAATGATCCCCACGCGGTAATTATCCACGCAGGTTGCTGAATGAAATCGATGTGGGCCAATTTGAAAGACCATGGTACTGGTGGCACGAAGTCGGTATTATTTAGTTTTATTGGTTGTGGTGGATCCTTTGGCTGCTTCAGAAACCCCATACCCGTTATGCAAACGTCATCTAAACCAAAAGTGTACTAGGACTCTTTCTGGTGCCAGTACGCGTCTTTTGGGGCCCCAAATTCGTTACAAATTATTTCGAACGCCCTACTGTCGTATCCGTTGGAAATGGGATTCCAGCCGTCGTCCTGCGGAAGAGAGATTTTCTGTTCTTTGAGAATCCTCCTAATAGTGTAATACGCGTGAAAGTTGTACACGGCCCTCAAGAAGGGATCCTCCGCGGCCAGATGGTCATGAGAGGAAACCCCGCATCCGGCTGTTGCGCACCATACGGCGAAGTTGAGCTGATTCTGCCAAAACTGCATCGGTGTTGCTTTCCACCCGTTCACGGCCTCCATGGTAGTAATCTTGGGCAGCCTATATTGTTCAAAGATGTCGGGAAAGTTGGTTTGAAAGCCTTTTCCACCACTAACTTGGATAGTGGGATGCACAAGCCGGGGAGCCTTAGCGTCATATACCCCACCGACCGCGTACTTTGCATTTGAATTAAAGCTAAATGCCTTGGTATCCATTGAAAGATATTATTATGTTTGCTACTATCACTAATGTTCAAAAAGAGAGTTGTGACTTCAGTAAGTCAATCGACAAACTGCTGCGGAAAACGCCGGGTGGGCCTCAGAATCAATCACCTTCACGGTTGGATGGCAGAATGTGGGAAAGAGTGTTTTAGGGTTTTACTATGTGAAGGATGAACAACAATTCGTGTAAAGCTGCCTCACGGACTGTGGGGAATAAGACAGCTCAAATATTTTGTCAACTCAGAGCTTGACGGTATAATCAACCTCACAGTATCGAAGGCTACCGGACTCGCAACAATGACCATCAGCCCTGATAATAAGGTAGTGGTCTCCCCGGGGTTGGGTATTCAACTCGGTTTTAGAGAGACATACTCCGCAAATAAAGGAGTGTTTACCCCGGGTGAGTACGTCGGTGATAACCCGGTGGACTTCGCCTTCACGAAATCTCTCAGGGTGCACCTGGATCGGGTGAACACATCGTACAACACGGTAGACGGATCCCCCAGCACATTACTGAAAACCGTGCAAGCCAGCGACTGTTTCTTTGGGGATACGGTGACCTTAGACTTCCCATGCCCCGAGATGAAAGTTTTGGAATCGGGACATATCTACGAATTTACGGTCTCTATTCTCGATGATCAAGCGAGAAAGTTGAATAACTATTACCCGATTTCGGTCGTTCACGAAATTTCCAATTAATTAAACGCATGTTCGTAATAGAATTATCAATATTATTGAAAATGAGTATATACGGACCAGGTAGTTCTTCCAATTCCAATCGGGATTGGGTGACAGATTCAAAGAATTTGGAACCAGCAGAAGGGGGATTCGTCCCGACAGAGAGTGACTGTTTAACTACCGGAAGAAAAACCAATGCCCTGATCAATAAAACTATATCGAAGGCCACAAACGGGATTCACAGGAGTATAGCAGATGTTAGAGGAGACGTGCTAACGGCGACAACACAAGTTGTGGAAGAGGCCCGGGCGAACATTGAGAGAGTCCAAACGGGTATTGAGAAAGAGCAGGCGACCCTTACGGAGGCGTATAGGGTGTTGTGATCAGAGGACTCTCCCAACAGAGAAGCAGCACTTACTGAACTAGGTGAAAAAATAACCAAATTTCGAAAAGAGGCCCGGTTGGGGATTGAGGGAGTCCGAACGGGTATTGACAAAGCCCGAGAAGACCACCAGGCGGCCCTTACGGAGGCGTATAGAGTGTTGCGCTCAGAGGACTCTCTCATCAGAGAAGCAGCACTTACTATACTAGACGAAAAAATAACAGAATTTCAAAAAGAGACCCGGTTGGGGGTCGAAGGACTCAAAGAAGACCATCAGGCGGCCCTTACGGAGGCGTATAGGGTGTTGCGCTCCGAGGACTCTCTCATCAGAGAAGCAGCACTTACTAAACCAGACGAAAAAATAACATAATTTCGAAAAGAGACCCGGTTGGGGGTTGAGGGACTCAAAGAAGACCATCAGGCGGCCCTTACGGAGGCGTATAGGGTGTTGCGCTCCGAGGACTCTCTCATCAGAGAAGCAGCACTTACTAAACCAGACGAAAAAATAACAGAATTTCGAAAAGAGACCCGGTTGGGGGTTGAGGGACTCAAAGAAGACCACCAGGCGGCCCTTATGGAGGCTTATAGGGTGTTTCGCTTAGAAGACTCTCTCTCTCAACAGAGAAGCAGCACTTACTGAACTAGACGAAAAAATAACAGAATTTCGGGAAGAGGCCCGGTTGGGGGTTGAGGGAGTCCGAACGGGTATTGATAAAGTCCGAGAAGACCACAAGGCCCTTGCGTAGGCTTATGGGGTGTTGCGCTTAGAGGACTCTCTCATCAGAGAAGCGGCGGTTGCTGAACTAGGTGTACAAATAGCCGAAGTTTCTGAAAAACTGAAACGTGTTCGTAGAGCCGCGACCAAAGCGCTTGAGGAGACCTCTGAAAAGATTCCTGATGAGGCCCATTCCTTGACGGACTGTTGAAAACAATGAAAACGCAAAAACGTTTCATCACAGTTTGGGCTGAGAAGCGGGGCCCATTGACAGAAGGGCTCTATGAATATTCGTTCGGTGCCAAAGCGAGCAATACATATGGGGGTACGCCATGCCAGCTACAGGTACACTTCTCCGAATGGCTGTCTGCTCGGTTAATGCTAATGGTAAATCTGTGGGCGCGGTCGTGATAAACTCGCTGGAGATATTTCATCGGTGGTTGTGTTCGCCGGTGACGATATAATTAGACTTTCCGAAGGTAGTATTATTAACTTTGTTACGAAAATCGCTGACCCAGCGAGTTCTTCCACTGGTGTAACATTGTTAATTGAACTTGATTTGTAATCATGAACGAATCACCGCTTCCAATTGTCAATACCAATCCATCAACACTGTATCCAATTGTCAATACCAATCCATCAACACTGTATCCAATTCGCGAAGGATGTTTAGATTTTAGGTTGGATAATATCGTCGTTATGCAGGATAGTTTAGTTAGCGAATGTAAAAATAGAAAAAGAATCGCTAAAAAATATAAGCGTGTTGCAAATTTAGCTGAGGCATCTAGTACGGTTCTGTCAAGTTTATCTGTAATGAGTGGTGCGGGGACTGCCACAATACTATCTACAATTGTAACAGTTCCAATTGCTGGGGTTTTGAGTGGAATTACAGTTGTATCTGGAATACTTGGTATGTTAATTAGGGTGGCAGGTCGAAAACTGGAGAAAAAATGTAGAAAACATGATAGAATATCCGTTCTCGCTAGGTTTAAGGAAAATAGCATCGACGTTATAGTGTCCAAAGCGTTGGCCGATAAAGAAATATCAAATTTAGAGTTTGAATCCGTTGTGGAAGAAATGAGGAGATATGAAGAATTAAAAAATGATATTAGAATCAAAGCGCGCGCCACCATGCCCATGATTGTACTGATTGGGATAAATTGAGGGTAAAACTTGGAGATAAAGTCGGAGGAAATGTTACAGCACCACCATCCTGGAAATTGTGATATTTTAGTAAATACTTTTTAAAAAATAATTAAAACAATTTCTTAAAATTATAAAATTAATTATATTGGTGCAGTAAACAATTTATTAATAATAATGAACAATTTAAACAATTTAAAAAAAAAAAGTTTTAGGTCCCACCGAGGCTCGAACCCGCGCCAGCAAAACCCTTCTGGGCCCATCCCACTAAGCCTTCGCTTTAAATCTCTTCTCTTCTCTTTTTTAGGCTTAGTGGGATGTGTCACACTCACATCTCCTCCACCCCATCATTGGACTGTTACCGCGGACCCCTCCTCCTCATTACCTCCATCCGCTAGAATGCGTTGAAATGTATGGTATAAGAGAGACAACTCTGACAAGGACGACCCGTTTTAGAAGTACACAGTTGTCTAACTTGGCTCTGTATTCTATGGGTGGTCCGCACTTTTTGTCTATTCAGTTTATGCACAAATTCGAGGGGTGTGGGACTGTAGATGGAGCATAGGGGTGGTGTGTAGGTTGGTGGTATCATTTGAACTCACTCTAGGGAGAAAATAATTATTTTCTCCAAAACACGCGGCGCATATTTCGTCGGGGCTAATGCGATTTCGGCTATTTCGTTGGGTAGCTGAAACAAGGTAGCCGAAAACCTCCATACCTTTGGGACGGATTTTACACTAGTATTTGGAGCTCCGATAGGTGGGGTAGTTGAAACATGGTAGTTGAAACCCTTGCAAATCGGGGACGGATTTTAATATCCCAATCTCCAATATAATTGGGACTACAAGACCACTTTCTCATTCAAATACCACCTCCAACTTTTTGTTGGTGGTGGAAGTTACTACTCTCAATAACAGCATAATGGTTGCTGTTATCATTTTGACTCCCTCTATACTACTACATATATAATCATTTAGTAATATTTATTTTACTGATAGTGACGCGCGGTGGTATCAGGCATTTTTCATATGCAAATGAGGCATGATATTTTTTAATTATTTATACAAATTAAACCTGAAAAAATAGTATTTTCGACAGGTTATAACGTATGATCATTGCACATCAACATATAAATACAGAGAATAATTAGTAATGTCCGTTAACATTTTAAGGAAACAGGGTTATCGTCCCTGATATCAGTGTGGATATTTACCTCTGATATAAAATGTATATTAATGCCAATCATTAAGTGAGGAAATGGTGAATGAATGTTCATTTTGTCAGGAAATGTCTCTAATGTTGTCTCTGATATAAAGAACATGTTGTACCTACTGGGTGGGCATGTACCTTTAAGTAGTGCCGATCTGACCTTTGATACATGCCGACGCGATGTCAGCAGAGACGCACATGTACGATCAATTACTTAACACATATTTATCCATTTCGCGACACTATCACACTTGGAATAAAATAAAGCTTTATTTAGTAAGATTTGGCTCTGGAATTATCTTTCGCACATAAATATTCCGTAAATGTATCATGTCGATGAGTCGGACAGTAGGTGCATAATCCTCTCCTGTTAGGGACATGTAGCAATCTCGCGCATAGGTTGATCGGAACAAAACGTTTTAGGAACCTGTCGGCCCATAAATAGTGTGACCTTAAACCAGTCCTGGTACAGCTTAGCAACAATTATCAGGACAAGGCATTGATTGTTATCATTATCCGGCAGCCAAAGGCCGATTTTGGGGCGTTACATTGTTTTTAATAACATGTTTTTTTAGTTACTGAATTTGCATGTCCAGACCTTCAAGTTTTGAAATCCAACAGATGACAATCTGTCACCCTTGATCGTTTTAGGAAATTTGCACAAAATCAAGATGGCTGTCAAATAGATATAGTATAAGTTATTGTGAGTCTACATAGCCGAGGGAGAACATACCTTCAGACGGGCAATATTACACCATATAGCCTGTGTAGAATCACAATAACGTATTTGTCATACCGCAGATCCTTTATTTGGCCGTATAAACATATCTCTTTTTTTGATCTTTGCGTTTTTTTTTTCAGGAACAAAAATAATCCGATATTCGATTTTCTACCGTCAGTCTTAATATAAAGGCGTAAATGAACATTTTGTTTTTTTATTAAACGAAAACAAACTAAATATGGAGTAAGAAATCCATCGAAAACGACTTTATGACAGTTTCACTGCTCTATCGATCTGCTCTCCTTTGGCGCCTCTAGAACAATGCGACTGGTTCCCAAACATTCGCTGTCATTGCTACACCGCGTTTCGTGCGTGGAACCCATAGTTTGTGACCAAAATATAGCCGTGTCACGAAGCCAAGTGTGTTGAGATTTGAAAACACTAAACGGGACAGTTTGTAGCGGCATCGCTCATATTTTGATGAGCGAAGAATATTTATGGAAAAATAAATAATAAAGACTGGTTTTGAGTGTACAATTTGTTACTTTTATTGATCAATTCGGGGTTTTATTGTGTTTAGTGAGGAATATTCGAAATCGGTAGACGCTTGCAAAATGTGTCTTCATTGGACGCGAGGCGCCGGAGGGGAATTGCAATTCCTCTATCTCCGACGGCCTTGGCAGGTCATATAATATATATGACCAGGCAAGCTAGCCAATCAAAAGCCGAGAAACTTATCTGCGGTATGACAATGTGCCATATAGTTGCATTAACATGAGGAAATTCAGCAATTTAAGAGCGTAAGCTTGGTGTATTTGACATAGAGATGAAAATTGGCAACGTTAAAATTCAATTACTTAACTGCACTAGGGGAACAATCCAAGATGGCCACCAAATGTGACAATTTGACGTAATTTCACTAATTCGTCACAACAAAGAGTATGATTTTTATAATCTTGGGTTTATTGAAACAATGAATGTAGTAGTATAAAGGGAGTCAAAATGATACCACCTACGGTGGTATGACTTCAACCCCTTTATACTACCCCCACCACCCCCGAAAAACTCAAAAATTGGTTAACGAGGAAATTGTCTCCCGACAGCAAATTTCTGAATTTTTGGAGAATCGTATTTTGGAAAGAGGGAGTCAAAACCATTACAAATTTGCCACAAATTTTATAGTGATAGTTTATATTCCAACACCCCATTTTTAACCTCCAATATAGCTAATTTATTTCGTAGATCAGCAACTAATTCTACCAGCTCTAGTCTACCACGTTCACCTTTAGCCACCTGACAGCGTAGTTGCTTATGTCTACACAGAGTTTGGGCACTAACGAATTTACAATATTATTATACCGGCAATTATGTCGCTGGTACAAGGATCAAATTCACAAAATGAAGCGACTAAATAGGATCGGAGAACAACTACCGGAACATTATAAAACTAATTTTATAAAACCGTTTAAAATCAACGATTCGTTTACGGATATGCGTTTTTACAATAGTATTGTAATGAATTTGAAATTTAGAAAATTCTAATTATTGATAAAAAAAAAAATCCTCCACTCGTGCACACACCCCCACCGACTGGGCAGATTTCTTAGCCGGCACCCAGCCACTGGGGTGTTGGGACCTTTCTTAAGTCCACGCATCTGTTGGCTCACAGTCTCGTTTTAAGATCGCCTTAAACCCCATTGCCAATTCCTCTCCATTACGCAAACATTGTATTAGCGAGCATACCTCACTATATCCCCCAGTTACCTATGTAAACAGGGGTATGATGAGGTACCCGCGCATAGGTAATGCGGTCAAATAGGTCACGATGCAGTGACTATTTTCGATCAATAACTTATGTTGTAAGGGATTGTAATGTGTATTTTCAATATTTATATTATTAAAATGTATCATATCGATACTCCTTTAAGTAATATTTGCATATTTTAAATGTATTGATGTTCTCATGAAGCGCATGAATATAAGTATTAATTAATCCAGCTTATATTGAGGCAAATCACACAGCCTTAAAACATGGTGCTGTAGTATAAACCATAGTATCGTATATTATTCATAAGTATATCACTATTAAACATTAATTACAATATGTATGCATATTATTAAAACAGTAGATGCTACCGCTGTTTCGCTATATGTGATATTTATAACAAAATAAATTTTTTATTCGTCCGCGTACGGATTTCTGTCACACAAAGCGCCATTTTCAGTTCATATTTTGACCTGTGCATATGAACAGGATTAAGTTTAAACATCTCTGCAGAATGTTGAGACTAACTACATAAATAATGCTGCTAAATAAGTGTTAACGGCTGGAACAAGGTCATCACTAAAAGGAAGAAACCACAGTCGTATTATTTAAAAATAAGATTTACCCGAGACCTCATGGGGCCGCCATTAATCCAGTGTAAACAATAGACCATGTGATCCCATTCCCTGAGTAGCCGCTGCTTAGTGAAACGGTGTGCTAATCATATTATTTTCCCCAATAATTGGAAACGGTTTGAATTTCTCGGTAAAAACTACGAAAGTCATACAAAATAACGATGTATATTTAACATTGGATACGCGTAAACGGTATTACTCTCTCATCGGATCGTCAGTTGTCGTCGATAGCGATTTAACGTACTGATCTGGTCTTAATTTATTGTCAACTTTCAACGCCATTTACAGAATATATGGCTAATTTTGGAAATAAATAACGGCAAATTACGATGACGTCTGCTCTGAAATATCTGTCAATTTGCGGACGTAATTTAAGGAAGTCGATTATATTTTAAGGCTACATCTGTGACTACTTACGAATTTATGTATGGTCTTTGGCTACACCCTACACATTACACAGATCTAGTTGTAAATACACGTCGCTTTGTGTGGGGAAAAAAATCGATAATGCGTATTTGTGTGTGACGAGGTGTTGATCTGATGACACCACACAGCTGTGACCCTTAGCCTTAGGCAATGTTTTGAAATTGACGTGTTGTATTGATGTGTGCCGCAACACCTCACTGTCGGAGACAACATGACAATTAACGATATACTCTCGATTATACACAGATCTATTAGACGGCTGGTTATTTAAAATAAAGAGTAGTTCAGTACACCTTCGCCGATATTGTTTTTAGAAAATCAGTAATATTTTCCGTAAATGGTGTTGAAAAGTTGACAAATATCACCGTATTTAGTTGTGCCGATATTGTTTTAAAAAATCAGTAATTTTTTTCCGTAAATTGTGTTGAAAATTGACAAAATATATAGCCGCATTTCTCCGATATTCGTTTAGAAAATCACCAATATTTTCTGTAAATGGTGTTGACACAAAATGCAGCGTTCACGCGGAATTCAAATAAAATAAAAAATAATTATTTAATAAATAGACGCCGATGGCTACTGTGTTTGCGGCCAGTGAATTCTGGTCGTGATAGCCACAGGCGCAGTTCGAACAGTGTTGTGAGCAGATGGAGCACAATAATTATTTCAAATTCATAAAAATATGTTTGCTGTCCGAAAATTAATTAATTGTGACAGCCAAAAAAATAGATTTTGGGACAGCATTATATGGTATAGACAGTACCTCAAACTTAAAAATAACAGTAACAAACTGTCTGTGTATATATTACTTAAGCTTAAAAAAACAGTAACAAATTGTCTGTGTATATATTACTTAAAGACAGACAATTTCATTGTTGATAAGTTTCTATCAATTTATAGTTATTTTTATTAAAATCATAAAATTGTGAAAATATTAAAATCACAAAAATAATATATATGGAGAAAAGAAAATAAATACCACATCGAGGTTTGAACCCCCAACCATTTCGGTTATTTAAATCATTGAAGTCGGCGAGCTTAACCTCACGACTATTGCGCCATTTACGACAATCACAGTTATACAGAAGTGCTATCAGTATTACGCAACCATTTGAACGTAATAATTATTAAATTATTTGCAACTCCATCTACAACGATACCGTTACAGAGATACGCTATTGAAACAACATGTATTAGTACCCATAACATTACAAAGTAATGTATCATTATATATCACAGGAAATAGCTTAAAACTATATATACTAATCATAAACAGAACAATCCGCTTGGCTCGTATCAAAATAGTTCGCGTGATATTGATTATCTCCCTTGCCGAAAGTAGTTCAGTGATTTATTAATTCCAAATAAGACGTGTTTGCGTAATGTCCGAAACGAATTAAGTGAAACCAGCTAAGTAAGGCGAGCCTATTTTGTGATTTGGTGATGTAATTGCAAGCTCTTAGGCAGAAATGTTTTAGGCCGGCATCTTTGAGCTATACAATTCCATCACCAATTCACACACACATCACGAGATGATACCAATTGTTGTAAGGCTTACAAACGTATATATACTAATCACTTTCCTATACAATATACAAATGGTGTGCAAATTATAATTATTTATTAATATCTATTGGTGAAAGAAAACATGGGATGTTTCGTTATTTTATTAATTTTATAATTAATTTTGTAAAAATTATTAATAATTTAAAGATGAACACCCCCTATTATTAATTAATTAATTAATATATGAATTTTTCAAATATTTCAAATAAAAAAAATAAAAATAAATTTAGTGCCACGTTACGATACCCACTAACCACAATACATTTATATAATCGTGTAACCATATACCGCATGTGGTTAGCGCCGATTTTAATAAAATTGTGTATACGTTATAGTTTACACGTAACCTCAATAAGGTGAAATACTCGGTCGTTCACAAAACGCCTCTGTCATATACTTAGCAATGGATCCGACCGCTGCTTGTCTACATCTGGCACACCCATAAAATAAAATAATAGGCTGGTCATATCTAACTGGAACACCTTTTTTTAATATCAGACGACAACGTTTCAATTACACGTGTTATGAACGTGTGTATTTATAGCCGAGTATTTCGCCAATCGATATTGCACAACACTAGGTAGTGTTTATATATATTCAGGTTTACGTTTCACAATACTGCTGTGGTTGTGTTAAGGAGACACGATTATAGAAATGTATGGTGGTCAGTGGGTGTCGTAACGGGGCCCTAAATCTTGTTTATGTTCCGTATGGAGGGGCCGTCGGAACAGCTGGACTGTATGGTGGAGGAATATCCTGCTGTCGCCGCTGTAGACACACGAATAAGCATATCACGTCCCGAGACGGGCGAGGAGCTTTTTTCTCTCGTCGGCCCTCCCCTCCATAACAAGTTTTTGTTATATCTTACACGATGACCTTCGGGCCGGAAGTGTCTGGAGGTAGGCACTGTGGCGTCTCATCCTGCAATTGGTTACCTCCGAAATGAGCTCACATAGATTACATACAGCAGGCTGCTGAGGTCCAGGACGCGTGGGGTACATTTATGTTAGATAAGGGTCTGGGGTTCACGCAAGCCGGGGTTACTCGCCTCAACGACTCCATTCGCACATACGTCTGGGCCATCCTCGGCGCACAGAAGCAAACTCGCAGCCTATACTAGGCACGGGAACGGCGTTTGACGCGCAAAAACAATTATTGGCACTTGTAGAGGACGCCATCTCAGCTAAGGTGGACCTGGAGAAGGCGATCAAGCAGTATCAAGACGTTTTGCAGAATACCACTACCCCAGTAGACTATGTATTTGGAATAGGTCTTTATATGGCGCCGAGCAATATGATACTACGAGACGACCCGGTTGACGGTTACAATAATCAGATCGTAATCGCCACCGTCAATCAAAAAGTCGGCCACAACGGTAACGTGAACGTGGATATCATCAAGCGCACCCCCAACATGATCGGGTACAAACGTGGAACCGATTTCATAAAACCGCAAGCACACATCCCACCCAGATCAAGTTCATTTGATCCCAGTGTTCCACTGAGTTTCGCGGTTGTTCCACACGCAGCAATAGGACCAGCAAGTTCCCCCAATTCTTCCAATCGCGATTGGATAGGAATAAGAGCGGAAACTAGCGTCACAACCCACAAGGAGGAGAAACTAGGGCTCGTCTTTGCCCTCATGGCGTTCGGACTATTTGTGCTTTGGTTTTAGGAACTCTCGGGCGGAGAATAGTAGGAGACCGGCGATCGCCACGATTAAAGCCCAAGTATTTTTGGCGAGCCATCCGACCGTTTTTGATAATATAGATAGCAAGTAAGAAACTCCCGATCAATCCAGGCAGCGCGGCAGCCGCCTTTCCGGCTAATGTAGCCAGGAGACTGGCGAGGGCTTTTAGTTGTTTTTCTACCCACTCCTTGGCTCCACCGGATGACGCGGGTGCTGGCGCGGGTGCTGGCGCCACACCGCCAGTGATAGCTAGAACTATGGTCGATATAGTAATGCCGATAGCCGCGAGGATGCTTGCTATCGTGACGCCCTGCTCTCTGAACAGAGTGCGAAGACGCTCACCGAGTGTCGTCTCCTCGTGCAGAACCCTCGATATTGTTTCGCGGATCCGACTTATTTGGGTGCGGAGAGTCTCACGGTTAGTCGAGGCAGCCTCCAATCGAGCTTCTCTTTCATCCCGCAACGACCGCAGGCGTTCGGTGATCCGCTCGGTAGATTCTCTATCGTCACGGGCTTCCCCAAGTTTTCTTTCTTCTAGGGCGATATGACTGTTTGCATAGCCTTATCGAGGCCCCGGAGTTCGCGTAAAGGTAACTGCGGGTCATCGTTCGACCCTTGGTCGAGGTTGAGTATTTCGTTTTCGCTGAACGTGGTCTCCATCGTGTTAATAGCGTCGGTGGCCACTTGAGGTACATCGCTGAGCTCGACAGTTTCTATCGCGGTGGCCGTCTTCGTCATCGTTTCGTCGGTAGACTGTAGGGCCTCTACAGCGCGGGCCGACATAATTGTTTTACCGTGCTTCCAATCTGGGAAGCCTAGTTCGTTCCTTATGATTTGGCCACCGCCCCGTTTTCCGGCAACGGTGTTCAGCGCTAGGGGTTTTCCGGTCTTCATGTTGACGATCGAGACGTCTGATGCTTTTAGTCGCAACCTACCGTTCAGATCCAATTCGAACTTGGAGTAGTCGCGACCGACAGATGGGACCAGACCTTTTTCTGCCAAATTGTTGCAGTAGTCGTCTACAGCTCCCTCGAGTAATTCTCGGCTTAGACCAATGCTGCTGGTAGCGCCACCTATTTCCCCCAATTGCGATTGGATTGGATCTGGAGTCTGTATGGTGGGTATCGTGAGGGAATCCTCGAAGTCATCATCATCATCACCATCGAGGTAATCGTCTCTGCCGATTTCATCCATGTCAATATCGTGACCAGCCATCTTTATAATTATGTATTAAACAAAAAACCATACGGGTTTAATATAGTTTCAATAATGTCTTCGAGTCAATACGGTCGCAAACTTAATCCATACCGCAGCGTGCTGGAGCCCCTCGGGGCAAAAGGCGTGAGACAGAGTGTCGTTATTACGAACAACCCTTCGACGATCGACCAGAACCAGCAGCTCTTAGTCCGCTTCCCCAACCTCGTAGCTAGCGACGTCATTATGCCGGTGACTGTTCGCCTCGCTTTCACTATTTCGCTGACATCGACGGACGCGGACCGAACCATCGTTCAGAACCTGGGTTGCGCCATAGTCAAGAAGACCATGATAAAGATTTCTGGTAATGAGGTGATGTCGATCGATGACAGCGACGTCTACCATTGCTACCAGGACCTGTGGAAGACGACGCAAGAGTGCGAAAATGCGGTATATCAAGATATTGACACCAGTCGAAATAACAACGTAACCAGACTTAGAATCGGGGCTGGTGACAAGGCAGATAACGTAGCGAGCGACAACGCGGTCGCGGCCGCTTACGGCAACCGATTCTACATCCCGCTCGACTTTGAGTTGTTGGAGAGTCACATGCCCTACTATCAAAGCGCTTTGGCGGACCGATTCGAATACGAACTAACGTTCAACGACTACGGCCGAGTTATCATAGCCACCGACGTGGCATCGACGTACACGATCGATAATGTTTCGCTGGAGTACGACATGGTCACGATGCCCGAACTCGCGCGATTAATCAGATCCCAGTATGCCGGGCGCGTTGCTATACTTTACGACCGAGTTCTTCGCCACCGCAAGATGACGAAAGACAAAAGCGACACATTGTGGAATATTAACGTCAACGTACCAGCCCGCTCGATGAAAGGTATACTGATGCTGTTCGAGGGGGGTCGGTTCGCGCTCGTGCTAGAAAAATCGACAAATTCTATAACCCTAAAATCACAAAGGTCGAGGTGACGATCGAGGGAGTCCCCAATCAACTGTACAGCGCGAGTCTTCACGCACACCAGCAGTGGGACGAAGTCAGAAAGCAGTTTGCTTCTGGCTCTAAGCGCTCCCCGGAGGTTGCCGCGGTTGCCAAAGACCTGCAGCTCTCGGACGTCTCCCTCGCGGAGTTCCTGACTTCCAAGTACGCGCTATGGCTAGACATGCTAGCCAGCGACGACGACCAAATGCACGGTAGTGGACGCCAAGTTGAGAACACTAGCGAGGGTGTGACGATCCAGATAGCCAAAGAGGCGGACGGTGCTGGCGCATTGAACGTGTACTTATATATAATTACAGATGCGCAACTCAACATCTAAGATGGCCGATACGTCTCAGCTTTATACTAAAACTCTACCTTCAAACAAATCCAATTTACCAATTGGTGATGCCCACTCTGCCATAATATGTGGGCAGACAGGATGTGGAAAAACGGTTTTCATCCCGGACTTGCTCGAGGGGTCATATCGTGGTGCCTTTCGACACATTGTGATCCTGTGTCCCACTGTGCGGCACAACGAGACTTATCAGCGGTGCCAGTGGATATGGACCGACCCTGAGGTATACGTTATTGACCCCGGCGACAGGCTTCACGATTGGCTGCGTTGTTTATGCCAAAGATTCCTAAAGACCGATCAACCAACTGCTTATAAAGTTATTAATTAATTAATTTTAAGAAAATTGGAAAGTAATAAGCAATTGCTTAACAATGCTGAACAATGCGGAACAAATGCTGAACAAATGCTTAGCAATGCTGAACAAATGCTTAACAATGACGAACAAATGTCGAACACATGCTGAATAAATGCTGAGCAATTGCTGAACAATGTTGAACAATGCTTAACAAATACTTAGCCATGCTGAGAAAATGCTTAACAATGCTGAGCAATTGTTAAGAATGTGTTGCTCCGCTGCGAGCTTTGTTGCGAGCATAACGGTGATCATAAGTATCGGGTGGTTTGCTTGGCAATATGTTAAAGTTATGAGACTTGTAAGAATAGTTAAATTAATTTTAAGAAAATTAGCAATAATGAACTGCGACGAACTTCTCGATCAGCTAATGGATGAAACACTCGTGCCCAACTACAATCGCGAATTGGGAGGAACTGAAACCTCAACTCCGTTGATCCCGAGAGATGGAATACCTGTCGGTCGGCACGAATGAAAATGAAAACGCGGCGCGATGCGAGCGGCTAGCTGCGCTTGTTGCTGGGGAAAAACCGGAGCATTATCTCGGTAGGCGTCTCTCAGTTTGTCAGGTGGATAAGATGCCAGATGTCGAGATCGATAAAATGTATGCGCGATACGAATCTAGGTTAGGTGCGGAGATGACAAAAACTCTTGGATAGGCGGCTATTCATTTGTACGCTACCGCTGTTAGTATAATTCTCCCTATACCAAACACCGCTGGGTTGATTCGCGATCTAGAGACAGCCCCTTTTATAGGACACACTCTTAGAACAGCCTGCTGCTCAATTTATCACAAGTTTGGAATGTACTTAGCTCCGCTGACAACCGCGTTGACCACGGGTAAACACTGTCAATTTGGACATATATGCCCACTAACTATGAGCCCTAATATTAATATTATAAGTGATGACACAAGACACACCTGCGGGAGTGACGGAACAGCAATCCCAGATTGCACCAACTCCAAAGGGGATGGGTTTGAACCCGTTTGCAGCACTTCCAACTCCGATTGATCCTCCAACGGAACCGCAATCCCCGATTGCTCCAACACATAACAATCCAAAAAGACAGGAAGCTGGGCGAGCAGCGGCTGCCACACGAAAAGCTAAACAAGATAAAATACTCGCCGATCTTCGAGAGGCCAAACAGTCGTTGCAATCGGAGACAGAGACAGCAAAACACCCGGTGGCAGCTGTTTTTCCCCCAATTCACGAATTGGAACCGATTGCTCCAACTCCCAATCCTGATTGGAAAATCGTCCCGTGGGTTGTTGGTGGTGGTCTGTCGGTTGTGGGAACCCTGTATGTGCTTTACCGTTTCAACAACAGGTACCCCCTATTACACCAATCGCGATTGGACAAACAACCCCCCAACACTGTTGGATGCGGTTCCGAAGAAAGTTACGAAACACCCATCGCAATTGGATGCGCCCCATTTAAATATTGATCGCGATCCCTTTTATATGCAATAATTATAATGGCTGAACACGATGGTAAAATGATAGTGAATGCACTTTATCACGCCGTGGTGATATCGGGTCTCAGTATCGGGTTTGCTCGAATATCAAAGATGGCCTTCGGGGGGCCCGCTCCCAAATTGGACTTCACTGTGAAAGACGTAGGGCTCGTGACCTTGGATGTAGCGGCCGTAGTTTGGACCCGAGATTATCTAATTAAAGCTGGAATTCTACCCGTTAATATATGCAAATAATGGCTTCGATCGGAATAATGATAGGTGGTGCACTTGTAAACGCATTGGCGTTCAGCGGTAGCAACTTTATATTCTCGAAAATGAGAAGCTCGAACGTGGATGAGTAGCGCAAGCGTCACGATTTAGCTGTAGAACAACTCAATAGCGCAAAGGAAGCATTGTCTAAAAAACGAACCGCCCATCTGGGCTGGGTCAACGAAGAGCTTCGCCGTGAGAATCACGCCGCGCAAACTTTCCAGAATGTTGAAGAAGCCAACCGCGAGTACGCGCTGGCATATCCACGGAAAAGTCTCGCGCCGCTGGATCACGAGCCCCAACTTTCAGATTTCTATGTACCGTCAGAGGTCCAAAAAGACCGCGAGATCGCGTTCATCGTCGTGGGAATGGGTGTGGTGGTCTCCGTCGGCTACTATAATTCAATGGAGATTTCAAATTAATTAATTTTATAATTATTTAAAAAAAGACATTTTTTTATAAATATTATATATATAGAACGATGTTAGTTGACGAAATTTATTTGGCTATGATCGATGTAGGCTACATTTCCCTTAAACACCACATAGCTGGTGCAAAGAGTATGATTCGTCTGGCCCGAGATTCTCTCGAGACGTGGCGCGAGGATGAAAAAGCGGCCACCCTTTTCGCAAAGCGGATGTTAGATTCCTCCACCAATCCTGGGGGATTGGATGAATCAGATTTTCCCGAGTTCCTTCAGAACTTAACCTCCAATCGTGATTGTACTTCCAACAAAGGTTTATTATTAACGACGCAGTTACCAGACGATCTGGCGAGGTCATGTTGGAGATTGTCAGATCTATTACAATACATCGCATACGATGGACACACGCAAACTTGATACCAAACTATCGGTTCGCCTAACACGCAAGCTAGTGAACACATACTACAACCCCCGCGGCTATTGGAAGGGCCTCGCGGCCATCAAGAACCTCGCCGAGGCGACCAAGGTTTCCGAAAACGGCACCAAGGAATGGCGCAAGAAGCAGGCCATATGACAAATCTACGTCGCAAAACGTACAAGTACGCACTGACAGTCGTTGACGTAGCGATTCGTTATAAGGGGGCTGAGCCACTGGCTACGAAAGAGTCTAAGGACGTGGCCGAGGCTCTTTCCCGAATATATAAAAGGAGTCCTCTCAAATGGCCGAATCATCTCCAGGTCGATCCCGGCCGCGAGTTCATGGGCGCGGTCTCTCAGCTGTTGGCTAAACACAACGTTTCTGTCAGACGCGGCCGCGTCAACATCCACCGGGACCAGGGAATCGTGGAGCGATTCAATCGAACCCTGGCTGAGAGACTGTTCGGTCACCAATACGCCAAAGAACTTGTAGACCCTCATTCGCGATCGACCGAGTCGGTGGCCAGGCTGCCCGCCGTGGTCTCCGCACTGAACGGCGATGTGACCAGATTGATCGGTAAGAAACCCGTAGATGCTATCAAGTCTAAAAAGGTGACGACCAAGCCCTCTGCCGTCTCGCGCGGGCGACCCGTTGGTTTAGAGGAGCAACGGCTTCCATCGGATGTTGACGTCCGGTACCTCTATCAACCGGGAGAGCTCGAAGGTGGCAGCCGCCGCGAGACTGATCCCGTGTGGTCTCTCAATCTATATCATCTGGATAGATCTATTACCAAACCTGATGAGCCCGTGCTCTACTATTTGACTGATGGTCCATCTCGCGGGTTTGTTCGCGAAGAACTTCTCGCGGTGCCTTCTGACACCCAGCTGCCCCCGGATCGTCAGAGTCTTTATTTTGATTTATTAAAGAGGTTATGTATGTATTCCGTCTGGTAACACGCGTCTTTTATCGTAGTACGCCGAGAGTCCTAATTTTTGTTGACAGTACGTTTTCAAAACACCGTCTTCCATTTTAAATCCTCTATTTTGTGCTACATCTATAATGTGTTTTCCATCTTCTGTAGTTTCACTTAGTACTCGTTTATATTTATTCCAATTTAAATTGTATGTTCTCTTGGACATTCCTTTCGCACAGTTAATAATAATAGAATTAAGTTTTTCTACGAAATAACACTTACTAGATAACGCTATCGCCCTATCGCCGCTAAATTCCATTTTGAAAAGTCCTGGCTCTCTTTCGCTCCATTTATCCCAAACCAACCATTTCTTTTTTTCTTTTTCAAACTCGTCTAGTAAGTTAGGTCTAATCAATTCCTCTATTGTTTTTTCACTAACTCCTATATACATAACATCCGCGTCCATCTGTATTAATTCAAAGTCTTCTCTTTGTACGTATTTGTCTAGAAATTCGTAGTAAAATTCCAACATTCTCAATTTAGCTAGTTGATAAACCGCTATTCCGCAGTGGAAGGGTCTCTTTACTGCACACCGGGGTTTTCGGGATGATATTTCGCACGCATCTCCTATCTCTTCCAAATCGTCAAAGAATGCAGATCTTAATGCTTTGTCAACACAGGTTTCGTCTTGTGTATATGTCGTATTTAAATGTCTCTCAGTTGCCTCTATCATTTTTCCACAACACGAGTTTCCTAATAATTTCATTACGTCGGCTACTGGTTTCTTATTTGGTTCTACTTCCCCAGTTCGTCTTGCGGCTGTAACTTCTTTCACGAACCATTCGAATGGTTTTCCACTAATATAATGTATAACCCGATGAACTCCAGTTATTTCTAGGCCGTGTTTTAAATACCATTTCAATAGTGGTGCGTACAGCAATACTTTAGTGGCCGACATAGATCCCACCAATTTTCTTCCATTTCCTCTAGTTCTGCCAGTATCTTCCAAATATGTTATCATGTGTGCGGGAACTTTATCAATATCTACTTCTCTGTTTATAAGAAGTTGAGACATTTCAGAAAACTTAACCACCAAGTTGCGGGGAACTTCTATATCCACCTCCGCAAACCCAAACCAGTCTCCGGATAAAATCCTTTTACTAAGCTTTTTAATAAGTTTAGGGTTATGTGGGTTATCTATATGATGTATAGTTTCTTTTCCACACGGCATATCTTTATTTAACGTAGATAAATATAACGCGTTTGCATCGCACCCCAAAACAGCCTTGCAAGGTTTGGAACCCACTCTAATATTTGAAACACCGGCTTCTGCATATCGTGTAAATACTATTGATGGACCACCAACTAGAGCGTCTTTCATCACTTCGTATGTTTCTTCTTTTGGTGCATATAGAGCATACTCCAGATATCTAAACTCTGGAGTAAATATAAATATTGTTGCGTTTGCCCGTTTTCCGACAATTACTTTCTTTGTTGTTGATGCCAGTTCACCTACTAGATATTTCTTTAGTAAGTTTATATCGTACTTACTACTGTTACTTTACCAGTAGTTGATTGGGGAATAGTTGTTGTTGTGCTTGCTCTGTATTTGTTATACTGTTTATGTAGTGCATGCACTGTTGCTGTCGTTTTCGGACCGTACACCGCTGATCGTGGACAGCATGATTGTGCCGCGTTGAAGGTTCTGCGACCACCGATGTGCGCATGTCATTTGCTTATTAGGAATTATGTATTGCGTTGGTTTCTTATGGGTCTCACTTTTCTAATGTGTTCACTATTTTAATAATCATGTCATTATTATGCGATCGGCATTGACATGCATTTGTAGAAATGTTGCAATCTTGACATGATAATCCATATGTTACACATTAAACCACGCAACAGCTAAACATAGGTTAGCGCTTCTTACGCAGTTGTAAGCACATACATCGGGTACATACAGTAATAACACCTTGTCTAAGTGAATTAATTGCACAAATTGAGTGGATGCATGTGGTGTTCGCCAGAAAAGTGGAACACAACCATTGTGAAAACACTCCATTTGAACATTTATTTATCAATACCTGTGTTAGCAGGTAACATTACAACACTTGTCCGATTTTATCTTGTTTTTATAAAATAAAGAACTTTTGATATATAACGTATGAAATTGCATGGTTATATTGGCTGACAGGTTCACCGGTATGATAACTAATATATTTGCTTAAGAAAAGCATTATTTGCAAAAACGAAAATGATAAAAAGAAAAATAGCTATTATTAACGATTACTGTAAGGTAATCTAGTTATATTGGAATACCAACTTGGAAGTCTGCTACATGTAGTGACACATGTGTGAGCGTACATGTATAAATGAGGTATATAACATGTTATTTTATTCACAAGTAAAATATTGCTATAACAGTGTGCTCCCTATGGAGCTGGACTGAACTTAATTATATGACATAATTATTAAACGATGATTGCTATAATTTATATTTGGCAGCCGTCTTGGACTTCTTCTATTGGAACACGTGTATAATTACATAGCAAGGTTACCAAATAACACAAGTCAAGTGTGTGTGTTTTCTTTGAAATAGGTCAACGTGACATTTCATATTTTAATAATTACACATTATGATTGTCATTGCAAGGTAATTTATATCTGGCGGCCATCTAAGGCTTCTTCTATTGACACATTTGTCTAATATTTCATTTGAAAGTTACATAAAACGCCCAATGTGCCCATAAACCTGAGATATGTATACTGATATGCTTAAATTAATCAATAGCGTGAGAGTAGTTATATTAAAATATGTCATATTTGGCGGCCATTTTGGATTTTTCCATATCACAGTGAATTGAATTGAATATTAAAAATGTTGACCGCTTATTTGTCAAGTAAATCCAATTTACGCTCTTAAATTACTTCAATACCTCACACGGCATACTATAACTGTTTCGCGGCCATTTTGAATGTATGCAAATTTCTCAAAACGCTCAAGGATAACAGAGTGTCATTAGCCGGATGCGGGATGTGGATGACATGTACAAGTAAAATCGCCAATAAAAAACTATGTTAATCAATTTGCTGTATAATAAGCTCCCGGTTGTCGGACTAATATGGCGGTAATTATGCTTCGTTTTCATTGGCTACCTATCTCGAGGTAACGAGATGCTATCTCGTGGTAACGAGATGCTATCTCGTGGTAACGAGATGCTATTATGTCGTGGTAACGAGATGCTATATCGTGGGAACGACATAGCTAACTCGTGGGAACGACATAGCTAACTCGTGGTAACGCGATGTTATCTCGTAGGAACGAGATGCTATGTCGTGGTAACGAGATGCTATCTCGTGGGAACGACATAGCTATCTCGTGGGAACGACATAGCTAACTCGTGGTAACGAGATGCTATCTCGTGGGAACGAGATGCTATGTCGTGGTAACGAGATCCTATCTCGTGGGAACGAGATCCTATCTCGAGGGAACGAGATGCTATGTCGTGGGAACGACATAGCTAACTCGTGGTAACGAGATGCTATCTCGTTGGAACGAGATGCTATGACGTGGTAACGAGATGCCATGTCGTGGGAACGACACAGAACAAGAATTGCGCATGTCCCTTTTAAGCTGCCGTATATGTCTGTGTCAAACATTTGATTATATTATTTGCATGCTCTACACATGCAGGTTAAATTTTCTGGGTGCGACTTGATGTGGGGTGAGATAGAGATTTCGAAAGTGAAAGTAGATGGTTCCGTCAAAAAAGGGGAAATAACTAACCGAATAAACCCGCATGACCCGTGTGAGAACCGGCTTAGGTCACTGACTCCAGGAATGATTTAGTCGCAGGTAGTTTGCGATTGTCATGTTTGTGTGAATGTGGGTCTATGGGAAATCAATTGGTTGCCTGTTTCCTTTAGGTATGATCGCGAAGATTGCGAGACGAAAACACGCGATTCTATCATATTCAATCTTGCGTTTTCGCAACCTCGCCGCGCGATCCCGCATTTTTGCTTCAAGATCTCGCATCTGCTCGCATCTACTCGCATGAGCCAAACTAACCAGAATTTTCTGTGTACGCAGCTGCGTTTTATAATTCGGGTTACAGCAACATCAACAATGTAATTACAAAAGCGGAAGGCGAGATGGTGAAAACGCGAGACGATTTTCATGCAAGATGGACAAATTGCGAAGCGATAATCAAATGATAATGCTGATTGTATTATTTTGGATTGCAGATAAACGCTTTTAACATGACAGACGTACCTTTTTCCTTTATCAAAATGTTTGAAACTGTAGATCCCGATGAGCCGGCTATTCACGAGAGTAGTATATAAGAGTCATAATGATACCATCACCCTCTAGAGGGCGCCGGCTACGCACGGCGCCTCCCACCACATAGTGGTATCATTAATGACTCTTATATACTACTCAGATTTTCCTCCATTTTTATGAGAATATTTATGAGAATGGGAGTAATTTTCAAAAAAAACAACCAAGGGGGGAGTAAGCATAATTTTAATTTTTCCAAAAAACACCAAGGGGGGGGGGGGGGGGGGGGGGGGTGGAGTAAGCATAATTTTAATTTTCCAAAACACCAAGGGGGGAGTAAGCATAATTTTAATTTTTCAAAACACCAAGGGGGAGTAAGATAATTTTCAATTAATTTTAATTTTTCAAAACACAAAGGGGGGAGTAAGCATAATTTTATTTTTCAAAAACACAAAGGGGGAGTAGGCATAATTTTAATTTTTTCAAAACACACCTGTTCGGCGGGTATGTATGAGAGAAAATATTTTTCATCAACCGCGAGATCATATATTTATGACACCCTATTAAAGATAAAAATCCCTATGTTATACTCAGTATAATGCCTATCATAAAGCAAATGAGAGAGCAAGCTAAGAGTTGGGGAATTTCCCTAAGAGGTTTGAGACTCAAGAAAGATATAGCAGATAGGATAAGTGACGCGCGAGCCGTCGTCTACGAGGAGAGGCTGCGGCGTGCGGTTTCAACCGGACGACTGCCCGCCGACCCCGAAAAACGCTCCGAGAAATTGGAGAACGAGACGACGGCCAGCCTGCGTGCCACTGCTTACGCGCAGCGTGTAAAAGAAGATCCCAGTGCACGTAGAAAACCCCTACACAAAGTGTACTACAATAAGATTTATCAAGGGTTGGTGGGGAGACCTCCTAATAGGAGGAGAGATATTGTCAGAGCTTTGGTGGAGGACGGTCCCAGGATTCTCGCCGAAGAAGCTGAAGTTAGGGAAACTGTTGATAGGGGTAGGAGGAAGATAGTATGGACTTTCGAGAGGGGGGTAGATGGGGAGATCGCTAATCGCATAATGAATAAAATTCGCCCAGAGATGACCACGGCGTGTTATCTGAGGTATTCATGCTCTTATCGTATTAGGAACATAGAGACAGACGAAACGATGATCTATCACAAACAATCAAAGGGTAGTCCGTTGATAAACGAGATTTCCAAAGCGGAGAGTTGGATAACCGATAGAGAGAAAGACCGAATGGACATCGACAAAGTCGATAGACCAAACACAAAATGGACCTTCGTTCGTTGGATATCGGTTGAGGTGAAGATGATCATCGACGCTCAACAACTTCTCATGGGAGCGGGAAAACTCCCAGACTGGTTAAGACAGAAAAAGGGAATGTATTCCGTCGATACGTACGACGACTACTTGTGTCTGTTTAGGTGCATAGCCATCCACCGTGGAGTGAGACCAGACCGATGTTGTGAGAAGGCACGAACTCTAGCTCGCGAATATCTCGGTCACGATAACGGACCGGATAGTAAGGGAATTCTCCTAGAAGATATTAAGAATGTCGAAGAGCACTTCAAGATGGGCATTCGTGTTTACGAGCCCACCGATGAGGGAGTGTGGTATCTCATGAAAGTTCCGGCAAATTATGACGTGGTTGGGGAGAAAATCATGACGATAGGAATGTTTGGAGGTCACTCTTTCCTCATAGCGAACCTCCGCAAGATGACGAACGAATACGGATGCACCGGATGTCAACAACGGTTCACAAAGTCGTGTAACATGCACAGGCACTCGACCACCTGCATGGGTGGGAAGACTGTGGTGACATGTCCAGGTAAGATGGTAGAGAGACCACAGTCTGCATACGAGAAGGCGTTCTATCCCAAGGGTTCAGCGAGTGAGAGGTCGATTCAATGGTTGAGCAGAGAAGAAGAGAGAGTGGGAAAGCATATACATCACGCGAGATGTGGTCACGGTGGAGAGAGGTGGGTGGCCGGCGATCCGGTCGATGGATATTGCCACGAGACCAAGACCGTGTTTCAGTTTCACGGATGTTACTGGCACGGGTGTCCGACACATTGCAGGAGAGGTAACGCGAGATCGCTGTACAAGAGACGAAAATACAAGACACCAAAATAAGGAAGGCGGGGTACGAGCTGGTGGTGATATGGGAGTGTGAGTGGTTGAATGAGGTGAATACATACTATCCACAATCACCGCACGAGGAGACGACGACTCTATACCCTCACCAGATAGTATACGACTTCGAGGCGTATCTCGACAAGTCGAAAATCACACGACCCACCAAAGACCTGACCTTCGAGGTCGAGCACGTTCCTATATCAGTGTCGTTGGGGGATACGATGCATAAAGGGATCACACACATATGCGAACGAGATCCCGACACGCTAGTCGAGAAGTTCGTGACCGAGTTGCAGATGAGAGGTAATGCAATCAGGGAGGGGGTTAGGAAGAAGTATTTACCGGCCGACATAGATTATGTTTATCGAAGTCTCAGCAAGCAAAGATTATATCTTGGATTTGACCAAGTCCCGGTGGTGGGGTTCAACTGTAGTAGTACGACCTGAACCTCATCAAGCAGAACTTTGTAGAGAAGTTGGCGGCCACCGTGAATAAGTGATGGTCGGAAAGAGAGCAACACGACGATGTTTCTGTTTACCCCGGAGTTTAGATTCTCGACATCATCCAGTATTTGGGACCCGGTACCACGTACGACCGGTGGGTTAAGGCGTACGATTGTAAAACGGTAAAGTCTCACTTTCCGTACGAGTGGTTCGATAGCGCGGACAAGCTCGACCATCCGGGGCTGCCAGACTATCCCGAGTGGTACTCGAAATTGAAGGGTGAGTTCCTACTGTCGTTGTCCGAGTGGAAAGAGTGTAAGAAGGTATTCCGAGAAAATGGGATGAAGACGTTCAAGGAATGGTTGCAACACTACAACGATTTGGATGTAGGACCGTTCCTGGAGGCTCTAACTAAAATGACTGAGTTTTACAGGGGAAGAGGTGTGGATATACTCAAGGATGCTGTGTCTCTGCCCGTGTTTCCCTTCAGTACCTACTTCGTGGGACGATCGATGGGAAGGCGGACACGCCCGAGTTGTGGTCTCCGAAGTATGAAACTTACGAGATGATGAAGCAGGGATTGGTCGGTGGTCCGTCCATAGTGTTCTCCAGATATGCAGAGGCTGGCAGGTCGACGATCAGGGGTCAGGTAGGTATTCGGGAGGAGAAGATGTGCATGGCGGTTCTGGGGTACGACGCCAATGCACTGTATCTGTCTACTCTATCGAAGGACATGCCGTGTGGGGAGGAGACCATATGGACGTGTGACGACCCGGAAAGACAGTCGTATATAGACCGTTTCGTGAGGGAGGTTAGGAGTGAAAAGTGGTTCGGATTTGCAGAGTTGGATATAGAGGTACCAGAAACGTTGAGAGACAAGTTCTCTGAAATGTCGCCGCTGATAGTTAATCGAGAAGTAGATGAGACTGAGGTTCCGCAGCACATGAAGGACTACCTGGTCAGGACTGGGAGGAATAGAGTCGAAGGGCAGAGAAAGCTCGTGGGGGCAATGTCTGCCAAGAAGATGATCATATACTCCCCGCTGCTAAAATGGTATCTGGAGCACGGTCTGATCGTCAAGGCGGTGCATAGGGTGATAGACTACACGCCCGGCAAACCGTTCCAATGGTTCGTTAAAGAGGTCACCGATGCCAGACGGAAGGGGGACGTCGACAAGAGTAAGGCGGTGTTGGCGGAGATATTAAAACTGGTTGGCAACGCGTGTTGTGGCAAGCTGATAGAGGCACAAGAGAGACACCTGAACACCACATATACGAAGGATGAGAAGACTGTCGAACGGGCACTGAGGTCGGCGTGGTTCGAAGACCTGGAGGAGATTGGGGAGGCTTACGAGATATCGAGCAGGAAGACTCGAGTGGTGATCAACAGACCGTTTCAGTGTGGCATAGCAGTCTACCAGTTAGCCAAGCTCCGAATGCTGGAGTTCTACTACGACTTCTTGGACAAGTACGTGAATCGTGCCGATTTTGAACTTATACAGATGGACACTGACAGTATGTACTTCGCTCTGTCGGAGAAGACGCTGGCGGCGGTGGTGAGAAAGAATATGAAGAGAAAGTTCAATAAGGAGAAGACCGAATGGTTGGCGTGGGATAAATGGAGCAACAGAACTCCGGGACTGTTCAAGCTGGAATTCGAAGGGATAGAGCCATCGCTCTGTGTAGCAAATGTTACTACGTGAGTGGTGATGGAAAATCTAAGCACTCAGCCAAGGGGATGTCGCAGAGATCTAACGATCTGACTTGGGAAGGTACAAGAGTGCTCTCGAAGGGGGTAGGGATATGGCGGAGAACAGGGGATTCCGAATGTTAACACGGGTGATGAAGACGTACAAGCAGGAGAAGTTGGGGTTGTCGGCGTACTACGACAGAGAGAGTGATGGAAGACGGGTTACACACCGAGCCTATAGGATAGGTAAAAAATAAGAAAGAATACTAAAGGCTCTGACGATCCGGGGGTAGCTGGGTGTCAGAAGGCACCATAAGAAGTTCTTCGCGAACAAACCCACGAGATGGCCCATCATTCAAATAGTAAAGCACGGGCTCATCAGGTTTGGTAATATATTTATCTAGATGATATACATTGAGAGACCACACAGGATCCGTAGCGCGGCGGCTGCCACCTTCGAGCTCTCCCGGTTGATAGAGGTACCGAACGTCAACATCTGATGGAAGTAGTTGCTCTTCTAAACCAACGGGTCGCCCTCGTGAGACGGCAGATGGTTTGCTCGTCACTCTTTTAAACTTTATGGCATCTACAGGCTTCTTACCTATCAATCTGGTCACTCTCCATTCAGTGCGGATACCACGGCGGGCAGTCTGGCCACCCACTCGGTCGATCGCGAATGAGGGTCTACAAGTTCTTTGGCATATTGGTGACCGAACAGTCTCACAGCCAGTTCGATTGAAACGCTCCACGATCCCCTGGTCTCGGTGGATGTTGAACTCGGCCGCGTCTGACAGAAACGTTGTGTTTAGACAACAGCTGAGAGACCGCGCCCATGAACTCACGGCCGGGATCGACCTGGAGAAGATTCGGCCATTTGAGAGGACTCCTCTTATATATTCGGGAAAGAGCCTCGGCCACCTCCTTAGATTCTTTAGTGGTCAGTGGCTCCGCCCCCTTTTAACGACTCGCTACGTCAACGATTGTCAGTGCGTATTTGTACGTTTTGCGACCGACGCGATCGTGAGGGAGAAACAGGAGATCCGCTTGGTGAACTTGGTTCGGCACCGGCACGTCGAATTTAGGACGTGGAATACTGCGAGGGGCTGGTAAATAGATCTGCCAGATGGCCTGCCTCTTGAGCCATTCCTTGACATCGTTTTCTGAAACCTTGGTAGCCGCGGTGAGGTTCTTGATGGCCGCGAGTCCCTTCCAGTAGCCGCGGGGGCTGTAGTATGTGTTTGCTAGCTTGCGCGCTAGGCGAACCGATAGTTTGTTATCAAGTTTGCGCGTGTTCATCGTATGTGAAGTATTGTGATATATCAAACAATCTCCAACATGCCCTCCTCAGATCGTCCGGTAACTGCGTCGATAATAATAAACAAGTACAATTCAAATCGGGGGTTCTCCTGTTCCAATCCAATCGCGGGAACTCAGAGGAATCTAACATCCTCTTTGCGAAAAGGGAGGCCGATTGTTCGTCCTCGCGCCACGTCTCGAGAGAATCTCGGGCCAGACGAATCATACTCTTTGCACCAGGTAAACAGTGTTTAAGGGCCGTGTAGCCTACATCGATCATAGCAAAATAAAGTTCGTCAACTGACATCGTTCTATATATATATTTATAAAAAAAAAAAAATATTAAAATAATTATTAATTTTGTAAAAATTATTAATTAATTAATTTTCGATTGGATATAGTAGGTGACGATACCCACCACACCCATTCCCACGACGATGAAAGTTATCTCACGATTTTTTTGTGAATCTGAAGGTACATAGAAATCTGAAAGTTGGGGCTCACGATCCATAGGAATGAGCTTTTTATGTGGATATGCCAGCGCGTACTCGCGGTTGGCTTCTTCAACGTTCTGAAAAGTTTGCGCGGCGTGATTTTCGCGGCGAAGCTCTTCGTTGACCCAATCCAGATGGGCGGTTCGTTTTTTCGACCATGCTGCGTCTGCACTCTTGAGTTGTTCTTCAGCTAAATCGTGACGCTCGCGCTCCTCATCCGCGTCCGAGTTTTTCAGTTTAGAGAAGAAATAGTTACTACCGCTGAAAGCCAATGCGTTCACCACAGCACCACCTATCATTATTCCGATTGAAGCCATTTTATTTCCATATATTAACAGGTAGAATTCCAGCTTTAACTAGATAATCTCTGGTCCCAACTGCGGCCACTACATTTAAGGTCACGAGCCCTACGTCTCTAGCAGTAAAGTCTAATTTGGGGGCGGACCCTCCTAAGGCCATCTTTGATAGCCGTGCATACCCAATACTGAAACCTGATATCACCACGGCGTGATAAAGTGCATTCACTATCATTTTACCATCTTGTTCAGCCATTATTACATATAAAAGGGATCGTGATTAATGTTTAAATGTTGTTTTCCTGAATTATTTTCTCCCTTGATTGGTTTCGGAACACTTGGAGCACAAATTCGCGAATTTGAATTGCGATTGAAACGGTAAAGCACATATAGTCCACCCACAACCGACAGACCACCACCAACAACAATCCACAATTGAGATTGGGAGTTGGAGTAATCGGGGATTGCAATTCCAATCCAACGGTAGGAGGAGGAGGAGAAACAGATGTCATCGGGTGTTCTCCCAATCTCGATTGGAGTTTGGCCTCTCGAAGCTCGCCGAGTATTTTATCTTGTTTAATTTTTCGGGTGGCAGCCGCCACCCGCCCAGCTGCCTGTCTTTTTGGGTTTTTATGTCGTGCAACAGCAATTCCCAACGGTGTTGGGGATTGGGTTGACGGTTCCGTTGGAGTTGGGGATTGCGGTTCCGTCACTCTGTCTTGTGTCATCATAATTAGGGTTTATAGTTAGTGGACATATATGTCCAAATTGACAGTGTTTTCCCGTGGTCAACAGTGTTGTCAGTGGAGCTAAGTACATTCCAAACTTGTGATAAATTGAGCAGCAGGCCGTTCTAAGAGCGTGTCCTATAAAAGGGTCACCCTCTAGATCGTGAATCAACCCCGCGGTGTTCGGTATAGGGAGAAGTATACTAGCGGTGGTAGCGTATAAATCAATAACCGCCGATCCGAGAGTTTTTGTCATCTCCGCACCTAATTTGGATTCGTATCGCGCATACATTTTATCGATCTCCGCATCTGACATCTTATCCACCTGACAAACTGAGAGACTCTTACCGAGATAATGCTCAGATTGTCCCCCAGCAACCAGCGCAGCTAGCCGCTCACGTCGCGCCGCATTTTCATTTTCATTCTCATTCACATTTGAACCCGATTGCTCTGTCGGAGGTAAATCGGGGATATTCGGTGTTGAGGTTTCTTCCATTATCTGATCGAGAAGTTCGTCGCAATTCATTTTTACTATTCTAACGAGTCTCATCACTTTAACATATTGCCAAGCACACCACCACATCACCGTTATGCTCGCAACAAAGCTCGCAGCGGAACAACAAATAATAAGTAACATTGTTTCTTTACAAAGTAATATTTGTTCAACAAAGTAATATTTGTTAAGCTTCGCTCAGTAATTTTAATCGTTGCTCAGTAATTGTTAAACATTGCTCAGTAATTGTTAGACATTGTTAAGCATTGTTAAGCTTTGCTCAGTAATTTTAATTATTGCTCATTAATTGCTCAGCATTGCTCAGTAATTGTTAAGCATTGTTAAGCATTGTTTATTACAAAGTAATATTTGTTAAGCAGTTGGTAATTAATTATTAAATTTTTTTTATAAAAATTAATTTTGTGCTTACTCACCCCCTTTTTTTTTCTATTTTTTTTCAAAACTATTAATTATTTTATAAGCAGTTGGTTGATCGGTCTTTAGCAGAAGCTTGGCGTGCTTAGTTTTTGAAAGTATCTGTCGAACCTCAAAGCGCTCCTCTCGCGTTGGGATAACGTCATTCTCTCGAAGACAGTCATCGAATGAGTCTCGGTCCTTGCAGTGAAAGAAGGCGACCCATTTCGTTTGTTCGCGCAGATCCTTGAGGACAGCGTTATACTTTTGAGTTGATATCCATACGCTTTGTCTAGCATGGCGGCCAGAAAATGCGAGCTCGGAGAGCATGTCCTTCTTTTTAGTCATCGCCGTTTTAGCTGAGCAATCGTCAATCACGTATAGGGTTGGCTCACCCTGAAATATTTGGTATAAACCACGCAACCAATCATGAAGCCTATCACCAGGATCAATAACGTATACCTCAGGATCGGTCCATATCCAAAGGCGCCGCTGATAAGTATCGTTGTGCCGCACAGTGGGACACAGGATCACAATGTGACGAAAGGCATCGCGGTAGGAGCCCTCGAGCAAGTCGAGGATGAAAACCGTTTTCCCACATCCTGTCTGCCCACATATTATGGCAGAGTGGGCATCTCCAATCGTGAATTTATTAGTATAAAGCTGAGACGTATCGGCCATCTTCTATGTTGAGTTGTGCGTCTGTAATTATATATAAGTACACGTTCAATGCGCCATTTCCATCCGCCTCTTTGGTTATCTGGATCGTCACACCCTCACTAGCGTTCTCAACTTGGCGTCCGCTACCGTGCATTTGGTCGTCGTCGCTGGCTCGCATGTCTAGCCATAACGCGCATTTGGTAGTCAGGAACTCCGCGAGGGAGACGTCCGAGAGCTGCAAGTCTTTGGCAACCGCGGCAACCTCTGGGGAACGCTTAGAGCCGGAAGCAAAATGTTTTTTTACTTCGTCCCACTGCTGGTGTGCACGAAGACCCGCGCTGTAGAGTTGATTGGGAACTCCCTCGATCGTCACCTCTACCTTCGTGATTTTTGGGTTATAAAATGTATCGCTTTTTCTAGCCCTGAGCGCGAACCGACCCTCCTCGAACAACATCAGTATACCTTTCATCGAGCGGGCGGGTACGTTGACATTAATATTCCACAATGTGTCGCCTTTGTCTTTCATCATCTTACGGTGGCCAAGAACTCGGTCGTAAAGTATGGCAACGCGCCCGGCGTACTGTGTTCTGATTAATCGCGCGAGTTCGGGCATCGTGACCATGTCGTACTCCAGTGAAACATTGTCGATCGTATACTTCGATGTCATGTCAGTGGCTATGAGAACTCGGCCGTAGTCGTTGAACGTTAGTTCGTATTCGAGGCGGTCCGCCAAAGCACTCTGATAGTAGGGCATGTGGCTCTCTAGCAACTCAAAGTCGAGCGGGATGTATAATTTATTACCGTAAGCGGCCGCGACCGCGTTGTTGCTCGCGACGTTATCTGCCTTGTCACCAGCCGCGATTCTAAGTCTGGTTACGTTCTTATTTCGATTGGTGTCAATACCTTGATAGACACCGTTTTCCCTCTCTTGTGCCGTCTTCCACAGATCCTGGTAGCAATGGTAGACGTCGCTGTCATCGATCGACATCACCTCATTACCAGAAATCTTTATCATGGTCTTCTTGATGATGGCGCGACCCAGGTTCTGAACGATGGTTCGGTCCGCGTCCGTCGATGTAAGCGAAATAGTGAAAGCGAGGCGAACAGTCCCCGGCATAATGACGTCGCTAGCTCCGAGGTTGGGGAATCGGACTAAGAGCTGCTGGTTCTGATCGATCGTCGATGGGTTGTTCGTAATAACGACACTCTGTCTCACGCCTTTCGCCCCAAGGGGCTCACGCAGTCTGCGATATGGATTGAGTTTGCGACCGTATTGACTCGAAGACCATAATTTTGTTAAACTATTTAAACCCGTATGGTTTTGTCTAATAACACAAATGTTTTTAAAATATGGCTGATTACGATATTGACATGGATGAAATCGGTAGAGACGATTACGTCGATGAGGATGATGATGACATCGATGACGAAACGTCCTTCATAGATACACCACCCGGCGAGGAAATAGGTGGCGCTACCACCAACGTTGGTCAAAGTCAGGAATTAGTCAAGGGAGCTGTAGACGACTACTACAACAGTATGGGAAAAAAAAATCTGTTCCCATCTGTCGGTCGCGACTACTCCAAGTTCGAATTGGATCTGCGTGGTAGATTGCGACTAAAAGCATCAAATATCTCAATCATCAATATGAAGACTGGAAAACCCCTAACGCTGAACACCCTTGCTGGAAGGGAGGGTGGTGGTGCAATCATAAAGAGCGAACTAGGATTCACAGATTGGATGCGAGGTAAAAAAATTATGCCGGCCCGTGCTGCAAAGGCCCTCAAGTCTACCGACGAAACGATGGCGAAGACAGCCGCCGCGATAGAAACTGTCGAGCTCAGCGAGGTCCCTCGTGTAGCCACCGACGCTATTAACACGATGGAGCTCAACGAAAGTGAGATAGACGGAATGATGGATGACCCACCGTTGCCTCTTCGCGAACTCCGTGGACTCGATAAGGCTCTACAAACAGTCCGGGGCGAATTGGTCCTTAACCTCAACAAACTCACGGCGCTGGATGAACATATCGCGCTAGAAGAAAGAAAACTGGAGGAAGCCGGTGGTGATAGAGAATCTACCGAGCGGATCACCGAACGCCTGCGGTCGTTGCGGGATGAAAGAGCAGCTCGCTTAGAGGCTGCATCGACTAACCGTGAGGCTCTCCGCACCCAAATAAGTCGGATCCGCGAAACAATATCGAGGGTTCTGCACGAGGACACGACACTCGGTGAGCGTCTTCACACTCTGTTCAGAGAGCAGGGCATCACAATAGTGAGCATCGTCACAGCTTTCGGTATGATTATATCGACCATAGTTTTAGCTTTCACTGGGTTGGTGCGGCTCCACCACCCGCGCCAGCACCAGCACCACCCAACACCATCTGGTGGAGCTAAAGAGTGGGTAAAAAAACAACTAAAAGCCCTCGCCAGTCTCCTAGCTAAATTAGCTGGAAAGGCGGCTGCCGCACTGCCTGGGTTGATAGGAGGTATTGTTTCTTACTTGCTATCTATATTATCAAAAACCGTCGGATGGCTCGTCGAGAATGCTTGGGCTTTAATCGTGGCGATCGCTGGTCTCCTACTATTCACCGCCCGAGAGTTAATAAAACCAAAGCATAAATAGTTCGAACGCCATGAGGCCAACTACGAGCCCTAATTTCTCCTCCTCGTGATTGGGTGAACTCAATTCAGGTGGAACACTGGGTTCAAATGAACTTGATGGGGTGGCCAATTCGGTGGGTGCTTGCGGTTTTATGAAATCTTTATTTGAATTTCCACTGGGAGTGCGCTTGATGGTATCAGTGTTCACGTTACCGTTGTGGCCGATTTTTTGATTGATGGTGGCAATTACGATCTGATTGTTGTAACCATCGACCGGACCGTCTCGTAGTATCATATTGCTCGGTGCCATATAAAGACCTATTCCAAATAAATAGTCTACTGGGGTGCTGGCATTCTGCAAAACGTCTTGATAATTCTGGATCGCCTTCTCCAAGTCCGCCCTAGCTGATATGGCGTCCTCTACAAGTACTAAAAATTGTTTTTGTGCGTCAAAGGCCGTTCCGACTCCTATTATAGAACTGCGAGTTTGCTTCTGTGCGCCGAGGATGGCCCAGACATATGTGCGAATGGATTCGTTGATGCGGGTAACGCCGGCCTGAGTAAATCCTTGACCTGTATCTAACATAAATGTACCCCACACATCCTGAACCTCAGCAGCCTGCTGTATGTAATCGACGTGAGCCCGTTTCGGAGGTAACATTTTGCAAGAAAACGCGCCACAGTGACGACCTCCAGACACTTCCGCCCCGAAAGTCATCGTCGCGGGGTTAAAATTCCCGGCGTTCCGACTGACGATGTGTTCACCAGAGTGATCGTGTCTAAAATCAGTCTGCGTCCAATTCCCGGACTGACCCCTAAGATGAACGGTGCCCAGGCTGTTGGTGTTCTGGTATACTTTTTGTCTCCAATCCGAATCTTTGGAAACGTTAAATTCGTTACACAGTCTTTCGAACGCCCTACGGTCGTATGTGTTGGAAATGGGATTCCAACCGTCGTCTTGAGGTAGTGGAGTACCTAGTTCTTTGAGAATTCTTCTAATGGTATAATACACATGAAAGTTGTAGACGCTACTGCTTAACATGCTGTTACGGTCTGCTATGTGGTCTCTGAAAGAGACGCCACACCCGGTTGTGGCACACCACACGGCAAAATTTAGTTGGTTCTGCCAGAACTGCATAGGATTGTTGTTCCAGTTTGTTATGACATCCTGTGTAATGGTTTTAGGAAGTCTGTACTTTTCAAACATGTTAGTGAAATTTGTGTCGAAGCCCATGCCCAAACTAGCTCTTATTGTGGGGTGCACAAGCTCACCAATGGTGTTCTTTTGTTTGTATACACCTCCGACCGCGTACTTTGCATCGGAATTAAAGCTAAATGGTTTGGTATTCATTGAAAGATATTGGTTATGTTTGCTACTATCACTAATGTTCAAAAAGAGAGTTGTCAACTTCAAAAATCAATCGACAACTGTTGCGGAAAGCGTAGGGTGGGTCTCAAATCAATCACCTTTACAGTTGGGTGGACAAATGTTGGTGGTGATGAAGGGTTCGGGTATGTACATAATAGACAACGATCGGCTGTAAAGTTACCCTCCGGCCTTTGGACTTCGACAGCCCTCCAAGCTTTTGTTGCGTCGGAGCTTGCTGGTAGAGCCAATCTTATAATCTCTAAATTCACCGGACTCTCTACATTTACCGTCAAACCTCAAAACCAGGTAACGATCTCCCCAGCTTTAGCTTTGCGGCTCGGTTTTTTAAAAACATACTCGGACAATAAGGGTTGGTTTAATCCAGGTGAGTACACCGGTGATGAACCAGTGGACATCGTTTTCACAAAAACACTCGGGGTGTATCTGAAGCAATTGAACACATCGTACAACACACTAGATGGAGCTCCTAGCACATTATTGAAAACTGTGCAAGCCAGCGACTGTTTCTATGGAGAGACTGTGACATTATACTTCCCACACCCTGATATGAAATTTTTAGAATCGGGGTACATCAACGAATTGGAAATTTCTATTCTCGATGATCGAGCGAGAAAGTTGAATAACTGGTATCCAATTTTGGTTGTTCTAGAAATAACTGATTAAACATAATATATATTTACACATATTAATTATGAGCATATACGGTCCAGGTATTTCCATCATAGAAAGTGACGTTACCGACGGAGTCGATGAAGCTACATTGAGAAGGTTGGAGAGGGGGATAGCACAGTCCCACACAGTTTTAACTAGGACGGTTGAACAAACTGAAAAATTGCAAGCTCGAAAACCCGTCATAACAATTTGGGCCGAGGAGCGGGGTCCACTAAACGAGGTGGGCTACGAATATTCATTCGGTGCCAACGCGAGCAACAGATATGGGGGATACACCATGGCAGTGTCTGGGACTATTTTTCGAATGGCGGTCTGCTCGGTCAACTTTCGCGGACACGCGTCTGACGAAGTCCGAGTGAATATCATCCTGAATGGTGTAGAACAGAAGTCTGGCATAACCAAGCACGCGGGACAGAGGTCAGGGTTTACGATATTCGATGATGACACTTCAATTAAAGTTCCGGCAGGTAGTGTTATACATTTTGTTACAAAAATCCCTGACAAATCAACTTCCTCCACTATTGTTACACTGTTAATAGAACTTGATTTATATGACGAATGACGAAAAACTATATCCACACTTACCTTCGGGGACAGCCGACCCAGCATCCTTTAGGATGACCAGGATAGTTGAGATACAACATATTCTACAACGCGAGGGAGAGACGCGGACGGGTTATGCGAAGAAATATAGGCGTTCAGTCAATATATTAGAAGGGGTGGGCACCACGTTAGCCTCAGCATCCGTCATAAGTGGGGTGGGGAGTGTGTCTTTATTGTCAACAGTTGTCGCTGCACCGATCGCGGCGGTGTTGAGTGGTGTAGCGGCCGGTGCGGGACTATTTTGCATGACGACCAGACTAGTGGGCCGAAAACTAGAGGCCAAGAGTCGAAAGCACGATCGAATAGCGGTTCTCGCGAGATTCTAAGAAAAACAGTGTCGACGTTATCGTGTCAAAAGCGATAGCCGACAACGATATATCAGATAGCGAGTTCAAAATGGTCGTCGAAGAGATGGTCAGATACCAGGAGTTAAAGGGTACTATCCGGTCTAAGGCTCAACCACAAATTCTCGCAGACGAAGATATAAAAAAACTAATTATGGAAGAAAGGGCAGACGAGAGAAAAAACATATTGTCCCGTCTAGGGACCTAATATGTGTATTATCATGTGTGCAACGACAGCAGGATACTCCTCCACCATACAGTCCAGCACCATTTCACGAATTGACTCCAACAGCACCGGCATACGGAACGTAAAAAAAATAATAATAATTTAGGACCCCGTTACGACACCCACTGACCACCATACATTTACGACTCCCATTGACCACCATACATTTCTATCACCGTGTATCAACCACAACTGTATTGGTAAACACTACCTATTGTTTATCATAACAGCCTTCGTGGCCGCGTGGTTAAGGAGACACTCTATATAGACGTGGGTAGTGGGTTCGCGCCGCGGTTGGAGCTAAAAAAATTATTTCTATCCTATAAATGTGGTCGCTATGGTAAACAACTGCTTGACAACGGCGTTCCTATCCGACCGTTTGAGGTTGATAAATTCAGATAGCCAGTTTCTATAAGAAAAATAATTCCAGATAGTAAGTTTACGATTTATAAAATTACTTTGATAAATTGTTTTAATGCTGTAGAAACACCGTTACTTATTCTATCTTTCTAACTGACTTTCCAATTTGAATTATTACTAAATTATAATACTTACGAGCTTGTAATCCTTTTTTAACCATTCTATGAGTAGCCTGAGTGCCACCACATGGTGGACATAGTAATGACTCTGATTTAGTCCCTACCCCACAATGCCGACATGGTCGAGGCGAAACGGAACCTCTTCGCATCCATACACGGTGATGTTTGCAATATTCGTAAATACCGGTACGAAAACATCTCTCGTGACTACCTGTCTTCAACCACGCACGCTTAACTAGAACCATTATGTTATTATATATACTGAGTATAACATAGGGATTTTTATCTTTAATAGGGTGTCATAAATATATGATCTCGCGGTTGATGAAAAATATTTTCTCATACATACCCACCGAACAGGTGTGTTTTGAAAAAATTAAAATTATGCCTACTCCCCCCTTTGTGTTTTTGAAAAATAAAATTATGCTTACTCCCCCCTTTGTGTTTTGAAAAATTAAAATTATGCTTACTCCCCCCTTGGTGTTTTGAAAAATTAAAATTATGCTTACTCCCCCCTTGGTGTTTTTTTTTGAAAATTACTCCCATTCTCATAAATATTCTCATAAAAATGGAGGAAAATCTGAGTAGTATATAAGAGTCATTAATGATACCACTATGTGGTGGGAGGCGCCGTGCGTAGCCGGCGCCCTCTAGGGGTGATGGTATCATTATGACTCTTATATACTACTCACGAGCCGTCTCATCAGAATGTACGCCATTCGTACGTACTTTATTTATGCCCAAAAAATGACCCCTAGTGCAGCATAATGAAACAGTTCCAAACCTGTCACGAGTATTTTTTCCAAGAATAGAAAACATCAATAATTGCCATTGAGAGGGCGGCGGAGATTGACGGTGTTGATTAATTTTAATTACCGATGTATCAATGACGGGAATATGTAGATAAATTACAAGTTCAATTAACAAGTTCCCACCCCCCCCCCCATCCCCAACCCAAAAACCTGGATCCGCGCCTGGCTGTTAACGCTATGTATAATATAATGATTGTTTATTCACTCAGGTCATATGACATGACAACATGAGGTATACAACATACTAGTGGGATGACACAATGGCGATACATGTAACAATCAAAATGTATTATGCACCTTACATGTACAATTTCTTAATATAATTATGGATTATTTTTGACAATGTACTGTGATGTAATTCTTTGTGACACTGAGCTGTATTGCCTGCGCAATAATAGTTAAATATAGCCACGTGACGATATACTGGTAATATTGTAACCAATACACCTACTCTGTATGCTAAATGCTACTTTTTCCAACTACGTGCTTTGAGGTTAGAAGACACCAAATGGGGCGAAATCGCACAGGGTGTATGCAAAAGTAGTCCGGTATAAAATAATAGTGCGGGTGTTTTGAGGTCACAGACACCGTTTGCTTGCAAATATTGATCCATTACATGTACTACCCAGTTTCACTTGAGGAACATTTTGGGGTGCCTTTAACACCAGTTTTCAGCATATTTGTAGCATTTAAAAGAAAACACTGAACCTGTTGGTCACTTGATGTAAACGGAGTTTCCATGGCCAAAAAATGTACACAATATTGGAGGATATGACAAGGCTGGATTTTTCTTTCTTAGGAGTAAGTGAACCTAGTGTTTAGTTCATGCAGAACCAGTACAGACTGGCTGCAGGTCATGTACAAGTGGGTCCCACAGCATCTATACGAATAGTGAAAGTAGGAGAGATTGGCCTTATTGGATGGCATTCGTTTACATTATATAGTAAAACTATTTGGTGCTGTCTAATCTTGATACGCCATTTTTGGCTCGACCCAAAAGTAGGATTAGTGCATGAGTAACAATGTTTCCTCCCACTTAATATTTCAATAATTTCCTACTGTGTCACTCGGCAGAATCCGGGTGCAATTCACACAATGACATGGAACAGTATGATACCCGTATTTAGTTTATCTCTAAGTATTTTGTTTTAAAAAGTACCTGTTAATAATACGCTTATATACAGTGAAACGTCTCTAAACCGGACACCCTGGGGGCCCCCATGGTGTTCGGTTTAGCGAGGCTTCACTGCCATTAAGCACTCCGTGAACATTTGTTTGTAATTATATATAATGAACAGACAAGACAATGACATATATTACAGTGTACACAATCTACATTAAACACAATGGGGTCCACAAGATGTCTGGTGTAGAGAGATTATACTGTAATAATATAAGTATATATGACCACAGCTCGTGTGCAAGTTATGTGCATGAGGATGTGAGTATATATGACCACAGCTCGTGTGCAAGTTATGTGCATGAGGATGTGATAACTAAGTTAGATCACGTTTGTCCGCACGCACGAGCGATAATCCGCTCGCTAAAGCTCGCGGATTAGCTCCTCGTGCACGCGAACGAACCGTGATCTAACTTATACTTAAGATATTAAGTTCAAGGTAAGTTTACATTTTATGTTACAGGTATAATACTAGAGTTATGGACAATTCAGTGCAGTAATATATCAAGTCTCGAAACTGTCTTAGCAAGTCGCAGTCGACTATAATATGAAATAATGTGGCTATTTTTAAACATAGAACGATATGAACATTACCCGTTCACGAGACGCATTATGTGTCGCGTGAGCCATACATTATATTACACATGGTCTGACAAATGTTTTATAACTACATGTACATCAAAGTTCATGATCACGTGGTTACAACAACAATCACTGAAACTTCCAGAAGCGCAAATGCAATATCAAGGAGTAAACACCAAATTCCCGTTTTGATGGCGGCGCAGTTGATCTTGGTCAACACTGTTTGCAATATCTGATGACACATTTTCTCTTGTCCCGGCGTACAAATACTTCTGTTATACTTCAAATCAACATTATTTTTCATAAATATTTCAAGGAACTCGGCCGAGTGGTCATAACTCCTCCAAATGGACAACATATTTGTAGCTGCTAATGAGTGACAAACAGTGTTGACTCTTTGGAAATGCGGCGGCGGCTGGTCTGCGTCTACACTGTTGTTAATGCCAGGTCCGAGTGATAATTATCTCATTGCTCCGGCCATTTAATGTATATGTGAATTATGTACATAATTTATTGTTTTTATTTTTAAATTAGAAAGCACAACTCTTAAAACTACAGGCGTGAACATTCATGTTACATTTAAATTGGGTAATAAGCAGAAATAAATATTTGCAGTTACCGCGGTTTGAACTCAGGGACGTTCGTGTATTAATCCAGCACAAAACCATTCGGCCACCAAGGCCGACATGGATTCATCAATAAACCGTTTACTTTTATCGATCGGCTAGGGAAGCAACTCGTATTGTATAATTATGGGAAGCAACTCCTCTCGCTTACTGTAGTAACGTGTAAACAACCTTGTGAAATCCGCCTCAAATAGAATTTTCAGACAAAATATTAATTAGTTATAACAGTTTATTTTCTCTTTGTAACAAAATATATATGCTAAACTAGTATGTGGTGACAGAAACACTATGTATGCCTACGTTGTTTACGTTCCTTCATGAATCCAAAACATTTGTCAAACGTGGAAACGATTCGGTAGGCATACTCAGCCTCAGAAATCGTCACCTGACTGTAACAATTTACGTTGATTATTGTTAAAAATACATTAATCAGCGTCACAGAGCCGTTTACCGTGTTAAAAAATGCCCTGTGCTTGCGATACAGGTAAGTTTTGTCAACCCATCAGGCCTAACAAAAAGTCGTCGTTATCGACGGTCCCTGATTTACCCTGATTTACAAAAATAGAATATGTTTACTGCTGGCATGGAGACCAATCCGCAGTGAATTGTAAGTCGTGTTCTGATTGGCTGCTGTTGATGAGCGACCGGATCGCAGCGTATGGTACATTTGTTTTACTGACATCCACGATTTGAGATGGAATGTCCTCAAATCAAGTAAGTAAGTGTTGTGTTGTTCGTAGCGGATTGCGTATTAGAGTCCGTTCTAGAAATAAATTGTAATAAAGATGCAATATAAAAATGTATTTGGCTGAAACCAAGTAAAAAATAAATACAATTTTTTACTTTTAAAATTAATATGTATCGGTAACTGCCGCAACTGGTCATAACATTTATGTCGGCAGTCAGCGGAAAACCATTTTCTGTTACACACATCTTTCATGAGCGGGAAAAGAAGGGAAGAAGAAGGCATTTGTGTATGCATGTCACACATGATACTTTATAACACAAAGCTAATCATGCATAACATATGGATAATAGTTGTGCAAATAAACATTTTGAAATATCCTGCCTCATTGGCATAGCAAAATAACCATATACATTATACAAACACGCGTCACTGTTAGTAAAGATTACCAAATGATTATGTCTGTATAGACGGCACTCGTTATTTTCAAACTGGTAGAATAGTTACACTATTATACACTTATTTAATTCCTATAAAGAAAATGGAGTGCCTAACATATGGCACAGGCATTTAGCGTATTTCAGCTTTCATCGGTATAACTACATACATGTATGAAAAACAAGGCTCATAACTTTGGTCGGACACGACCTCGTATCATAACAAATTTCGCAATTTTATTAACGATAAATTAATGTAAATATTTTGGCGGAAAATACACATTTTCATTTGAGAAGTATTGTTATCTTGCTGAAATAGCATAGTTAGAACATAATTATGCAAAGAATATCAAATTACAGCCGATTATCCTAAGTCTGACACTACCTCGTATCATAATAACTGAAATAATGTGTTTAGGGCTCTAATGTCAATATTGTAGTGGAAAGTTCATATGTTCATTTAAGAATTATCATTATCCTCCAGAAATACATAGAATGCATAGGCAATTACAATTTTAAACATTTTATTTTGTTATGATACGAGGCCGTGTCCGACCAAAGTTATAAGCCTTGTTATTCATATGTAGTTATACCGATGAAAGCCGAACATGTGAGACCCCAACATTAAATTGTCGTAAGTAATAAAACGATGGGCTGTTAAGTTTACTGTAAATCATTTGGTCTGTTTAAAGTTTGTGAAACCGTTTAAAGCTTGTGAGGATTCCTTTGGACTCGGCACTTTAAGCCGGCAAAATGTTTTGCTTACCACTGTAAATTCAACAGCCCATGATTTTTGTCGCCCCTGCTTTAGCAGAAGGCGCTACTATAGTCGTCGCAATGTCAAAACGTTTGTACAAGTTCTTTATCATGATATCTTTAGTTCTTTACGGATTGCTTCAATAATTGGACGCTGGATACATCTAAGCATTTTGAACACACTCATGTTGCAGAAATACGTTGTACCAGTTTCTTCATCATCATATATAACTTTAATATTACTTGATACATGTGAGCATTTTGAACACACTTATGTCCCCATTAACGTGACCATCGCCTTTTTGATCTTCACATGGAATGCACAAAATGTTCTTATAGGATTAAATAAGTGTATAATTGTGTCGCTATTCTACCAGTTCTAAAAATTACGAGTAACCTCTATACAGAGAATCATTTAGTCATATTTAGTTTACTGTTAGTATCAGGCTATTTTCATATGCAAATGAGGCATGATATTTTTTAATTATTTATACTAATTAAATGTGTCGCTTGAAAAAATCATAGTTTCGACAGATTATAAAGTAAATACAAACAGAGAATAAATAGTAAATACTGTAATGTTAGTTAGCATTTTAAGGAAACACAGTTATCGCCCCTGATATCAGTGTGGAAATTTACATCTGATATAAAATGTATAATAATGCCAATCAATACGTAGGGCAATGGTGAATGAGTTTATTTTGGCGGAAAATGTCATATCTACAGAATTACCTGGGAGTTGAATTGGGTTATTGCCCATTATAAAATTAGTAAGATTATTACTGATCCTACTGCTTTTGGGAGGGGGCCAAGTGATTCTGGTATGGCGAGGACCTGGCATCAGATCAGGATTATTTTGATTTCAGGGCTGAATATATAGAATTATTATTGTAAATATTCAGTTCTGATTTAGGGATTTTCCCCCGTTTGTACATGTACTTGTACAGGTAATATATGGGATTTAGTACTAAACCCATTGATCTGGCCTTAAATGACCTTAGCTGTTGATACATGTAGGCCGTTAAACCCCAACACACCAAACAAACATATTTACAGAATATTCAATATACAGAAATATCTGTATCGCTATATTATAACCTGGCATATGGGACCCCAGCTTTAATATTACATGATGGATTTCTTCATTATTTGCACACTTGATACATGTAAGCATTTGGAACATACTCATGCTGCCATTAACATGAGCTTGGCAAATACTCAGAAATCTACTGTTATAATAATACACTTTTAATTATTATATTTTCAGGTCAGAAAGTGACACATGTAAAGTAAATGATGAACAAGACAGCGGCGACGTGCCAACTGATGAGAAGTAGATGAGGCAGTAAGAGAAATAGTGGTTGAATATCATGAGTTGGACACTTTAGAAAGTGATGCTAAGCAGCATACATGTATCAATGTTTCGCTTCTCTCTTCAGTGATATTAAACTTGAATACATATACCAGATTCAACCATGACAATATAAATGACAATGTTCAATTGTGCATGGATAATATTGTGGTGAAAATTTGTGTACTAACTGACTTGTTTCATGTCATATTGAAAAAAAACACCAGTGCTTGTCTTCCTTTTGAAAGCAATTCACCAGAGATATAATGGATTCTATGAATATCAAAAAGAAGATGGAACACAGGAAAGAGGTTCATGTTTCAGCACCAAAAATGTCCACACAGTACCAGAAGTAACTAGACATCAGCTTGTGTGCTAAATGTAACCAAGTTAATAATGTTGATATGGACCGCATTTGTTATGACGAATGCAACTTGACCAAGTGGTTACATCGAAAATTTGCACCACCCAGATGACGGGTACTACTATCTGTTTGACAAAACCAAACGATTTATTTCACCTACCCTATATATTGGAAAATTTATATTATTTCACGATTATTAATATTTGGCATGATGTTTTATTCCGATATTCAACATTTTAGCCAATGTTAAATTACGGGAGGGTATTAAGCATTTGTTTTGTATATTAAAGATAATGGTTGACTCTTGCTGAAATTTTGCTGAAAAGAAATATAAGCAAAACAAAACTACTTTTTTTCAGTGTTCATGTAGCCCTCAGAAATGAACAGGTTTACACAAAACAGACAGTAGTTGTTTAACACATCATTTTATTCACAGCTTGTACTGAGATCAACCACCAGCAAATCATTACTGTTCAATATTTACAAATTCTAGTATGCAACACATATTGTTTATTTAACCAGGTAAACTGATTATCGTGAAATAATGCGTGAGTGAGTGTGTCCTTACGCTAAATAAACGAGTGAGCTAAGCGAACCAAGTTTATTTAGCAGTAGGACCCAATCACGAGGGCATTATTTCAAGATAATCAGCTCACCTGGTTAAATAATCATTTCCTTACATTTCACACACAATTTTTCATAAAACAAACAAAGCCAATCGGGATTAAAATATGGTACAGATATAGGCAAATTAATTTCTGGAAGTAGGCTGTAGTGAAGGTGATTGTCTCGCGATTCAGAGGTGTGTCTGAGAACATGATTTGATTGGTCGAAGGAAACACGAAATGAAAACATGTCTTGGCATTTCATTACTAATGAAATACCAAGATGTGTTTTCATGGAAAATAAGAAAAACAAAATATGCTATATGTGTGGTCTTTATTGTTTTCTGTAGCATGATAAAGGTACCACAAATTTGTTATTGCTTTTTGATACTGGCTACTTCTGATTTCAATTGGGTTTTTCGCAATTTTAATTGGGTATTTACGCAAATACGCAGCTTATCTGCAGCTCTGCTGAAATGTTTTTGATTTCAAAAGTTGCACATCCCATGTATGTTTGCTAGAATAAATATGGTATGTACCGTACATGCATTTCATGCTATCTTAATTATGTAATTACAACAAAGCTCTAGCTTCATACCCATCTGCTCAGATGGTACTCTGCAGGACTGTGTTACATATTGTAAATTTAGGAGGCCAGTGTGCAATGTGATGGATGGCAGTTGATATAATTGGTTGAAGTTTATCACCAGGTCATAGCAATGTTATTGTAACAAGCATAATCCTTTCAACATAACATACCTCTATACTCTATAGTGGAATTTGCAAACAGTGTAAATGCAGATGAGCCGGCTTGCGACCAGTCAACTCATAAGGATATATATGCACTTTTTTAAGTAATTTTCATATGTTTTGGAGAAGAAAAATACAACCCCTTTTCATAATGGACTAGTCTGAAAATCATTTAGTGACTATTAGATCGGTAAATTAACATATCAAAATCTGTTCCAGTTATTTAGTGTTGAAAGGGTCCATGTGCCTTATCTGGATCGACAATGTTTGTTAGAGTCACAGGGGACAGGGAAATTAACATCTAGTGGTGTCTTCTAAATAAAAGCCTTGCTGAATCTCGGATACATTTGTATGTTACATTGTACAGCAGGTGATGAAAGGGGAGTAATACAAATTGATTTCTATCATATTTCTGAACGCATTGTATGGGCAATTTGTTGTCTGGAGTGGGCGGCTAGTCAAGAGCATGCATAGGGTAAATTTAACGATGGTATTCATCCTTGGCAGAATCTCCCTAATTTGGCCCTCCGGTACAGTTCATTTTCGGCTTTATTGTTGCTTCAGAGATGTCACCTATTATAAAGGTAGAAAGATTATTACTAATCCTATTACCTTTAGGGAGTGTGGCTAAGTGATTCTAGTGATTCTAGTATGGTGATGATCTGGCACCAGACCAGGTTATGGTACTAATTTTTCTGTAAATATTCAATTCGGATTTTGAGATTCTCCTCCCCCAACCCCCTTTCCATACATGTCAAATATGTACTAGTTAGTGTAAGAAACTAGGCTACAGAAAACATTCAATTAATTGATCAGTACAGCTTCAGTATGTTTCTATGATTATATTATACAATAAATAGGATCTTAAATAACTGATTACATAACATGATATTTAATATTAAACTCAAATGATTTACTGATTGCATAAGGAACTCGGCTTAGCGTATTTTCTTATAAAGTTAGTAGTCTATTAATAAATACCATAAAAATCACCAAACATGTTAGATCCGCTGCATAAAATCGATACACAAATCAAATTATTATGGCTCGGCGACTGCTGTGACAGAAACGTTCCCAGATAAATACCCCACCCGCAAAACTATTCAAGTATACCATGCGTTGACACAACCTCGAAAGTTAGCCGATAAACTTACGTAGTACTGTACACTGTAGTCGGTGTAATTCTCTGTTTTGTTTAGCACAAAGGAATGTAGATTTCAAATTGTGAAAATAATTTAAAGTAAAAAATGCAAAAATATACAGTACATGTAGGTAGCAATATGAAAATAGCACATTTTAGCTTGCACTTGCAGTCAATGAGACCCCGGTTTGTTTACTCTTGAATCTACAACAACAACCACATGACCATATATGGTAAACTGTAACTTGGTGTATTATTAAATACTATTTAGTATTAAAATGATTAATAAAATATATTAAAAATAAACTTAAATATCAGTATACACTGTAACTTAAAAAAAATAATTTAAATCATACATTTGCAATATTTGCCTTTTGCGATTTTTAGCCAATCAGACCGCAGCATCTCTCTCCAACAAAAATGGCCTTTGTAAAATAGGGCGATTGAATTTTCTGATGAAGAAAGATAAAAATCCGATTTTGTCCACAATTAAGAAGCATAGCGAGCATACCAGGATGTGTACTTCACTGTGGACGTATACAAAGTCGGTTTAAATGTAACATTATAAATGTCGACGTGTTGAACGTCTAAAAATACTCGATAATGGGAAATTTGAGCAACAAGTCAGGGACCCTCGATAACGACGACTTTTTCCGGGGAGGACTAGGTTACAAATCTAGTGCTGTACCACAGGCGCAAGGTACTCTTACACCCAGTAAACGGCATCGAGACCCGGACTGGTGTATTTTCACAAACGGAATAGTAAGGTACCGATTTCTATCATATTAACATATTTTTAAAAGGCACGTCTTTCACTTCGTAAAGTTCGTTATTAACCTTTAATATCTATATATATATACACCGTCATGTGATTTTTTTCCCGTCACCTGTGTTTTGAGCCTAACGTTGGAAATCGCACAGCGTCGCTCATTTACACTTTTATGAAGCTCGAAATATGTCTTATTGCATTGCGGATAATGTTAACTACAGTGATCTTCAATTAAACATCTTCCATCCAGGTTACCATCCCAACTCGGAATTTGTATGAGCTGTTCTAACCACAGCCGATGAACTATTATAGTAACAACAACATTCTGCAGAAGGAAAGAGCTCTGGTTGTTGCGACCAATATATGTACATATCAGTCTACGCATCAGCACAGATGACAGTCAGTCAGGGTCTTCACTGTTTTCGTTCAGTTGCTGGTAAAAACGACAAAGTAGTTTCATTATGTGTCTTTGATATAGGAGGAAACCGGAGTACCATCGATAATAGTATGTTTCGTACATAGAAACATTCAGTCGTCATATCAGCGTGATAAATGAATGATAAACACACAATTTGATTTGCATGCATTGATTGCATACTATGGCGGTCATTTTATATTTGAGTTCCAGGCCATTGAGCAAACACTTGAGAGAGCTGAATTTGTTGTTTATGTGTCATAGAAGGTAACCACACTGTCAAACCAAAAATAGCACGCCGATCACAAATCGCCCCCATTTAGCACTTTGGCGCCCCGGGTATCGGCGTTCATTGTCCACCTGCCATTTACTGAGCCCCGCAGGGGACATGGATTTTTTTTATTAATTCGTTCCCTCGAATTAACAATTCGTTCCAACGATATAAAAATTAGTTCCCTCGAATTAACAATTCGTTCTCACGAAATGACAATTCGTTCCCTCAATTTAACAATTCGTTAATTCGAGGGAACGAATTGTTAAATTGAGGGAACGAAGTGTTATTTCGTGGGAACGAATTCTAAAATTGAGGAACGAATTGTTATTTCGTGGGAACGAATGGTTCATTCATGGGAACGAATTGTTAAATTGAGGGAACGAAATGTTATTTCGTGGGAACAAATTAATAAAAAAAAAGAATGCTACGTCTCCTGCGGGGGCGCGTAGCCATTGGCCTAAAATATATTGTCAATTTTATCAATGTAATTCATAGCCGGGTTGCATTCTATTCGTAATTCATAGCCGTTTTGCATTCTATTCCGCGGTGCATGCTGCATGTAAATGGGTCATGGGCGAGAAAATGTACCTCACGGCATTGTAAACAAATGCAGCCCTTAGTGCTCTTGTGCAATCACGTTGGTTTGATTGTAATAATTATAATCAGTTGGCTATTAAATGGGATGCATCTTACTTCAATGATATAATTATGGCGAACAGCGTAGGCACTGATCAGACCACACGGATGCGTAGGCTGATCTGGGGCTACGTTGATCGCACGCGTCGTATGATACCTTTTGCCAACCGGTGGACGTACTGTATACTGTATTGTATGGTGGCTCGTTAGGGACATTTCGTCTCTTCGTGAAGATTAGCGTGGCGAGCCAGGCTAATTATCGTCTCTTCGCCACGAAGGGTCGATAACTTTTTAGCAAGGTCGATAATTTTCGTCACGAAGAAACGATAATTATCGTCTCTTCGTCTCTTCCCTCCGGAAGGAGAAGATACGAAGATTAGCGCGTTCCGGTCGCACATGCGCAGATCTGTACTAACAAACAGACTGCCATTTTATGATTAATTAATAATTCATCCGTGTTTTTTCTCTGTTTTAAATATGTACTGTATATGTAAGATTATAATAATTGGATTGGATATCAAAGTGCAGGTCATTAAATTAATTCTAGTAGTTTCTAGTTTCTGTTTCGGTTTACCATGTTTACAGGAATTAATTCTTCAAACCAAAACCGAAAGTAGAGTCTAATATAATTAGTTTAATGCGCATGCATTTGATATCCAATATGATTCTTGTCATCTTACTTATACAGCACATATTTAAGACGGTAGACATACAAAAGAGAGAGAAAAAAGATATACATATATTTTTATATTATTCATACAATGGCAGCCTGCTTGTGCCTGCGCATGACTGTGACCGGAACACATTAATCTTCGTCTCTTCTCCTTCCGGGGCGAAGGGACGATGAGACGAAGATTCGTGGAGAAGAGTAGTTGTATTTCATCTGTTTGTTAAAAAATTAGTTAATGCATGTATATTTATATATTGTCATCTATACTACATCTACCGCAGGCAGCAGAAACTAGGAACATAAAACAAGACAAATATCCCATTTTATGCTACATGTAATGGCAGTACTAATTATGTTTGTTATTTCCTGGTTCCTGCAGCCTGTGATAGTGTGGCAAACTTTTCCCAGTTATATACACGTCTTAATTAATTATTTGCTGCAATGGGAAATATATTGTTACCCTAAGTTAACCACTGGTCAATTAACAGTTATGGTGTGATGGGCTGTAAAGCCTCTATTCACTCAGATGCATGGGGAAGCTATTACAACTGCATATGAACCCTATTGACCTTTTCATAGTGACCTTAATCTTGGCACACTGCCAAGCTAAAGGTAGACCTTAAACTGGGTCAAACCAATTAGGAGCCTTATCACAATACCCACTACATCACTGTGGAACCTTGTGCAGACGTAGGCTGGCTCACTGCCAAGCGTAAGGTAGACCTTTTTGTAGGTCATCTATATTTAGCAACAGTACTCCTCCAGTTGATATGATTTGAGAAAAGCAAAGTTGATAAACATTGCCCAGTCTTGTTGGTAAATGAGCAGTTACCAGACATAGTAGCTCCTAGCTGTGTGGCGTAATATGTATATCTAACGACCACTCATTTGACCCGTCTCTCTCTAACGACCACTCATTTGACCCGTCTCTATGAGACGATTGAGACCGTGAATACTTCGTGGTAAACTGTGTGTTCCGTTCTTTTCTCCACTAACAAATATGCAATATGTCAATGGGCTATGATCACACATTTAACCGGCTCTATGAGAAGATTCAAGTGTGGTCACCTAAGATTTAGTATTCCCGTGGGGAGACGAGAATAACATACAGTTATGGGCTGGTAGAAGGGTATGTTCTCTGTATGAAATGGGTTAAAATGACAATCGTACACCATATTTCTTGTATTTTACTACAACATTGTTCAATTGGGCATGGGTCTCACTTATAAACATGAAAACATAGTGTTAATGCTTAATCTCATTAAGGCATGAACTGACTGATTCTAGCCAGCGGCATTACAAAATGATGTAGAAGGACACTATTATATTATGTAGACAGTCAATCACTTGTGACATGTCTTGCGTACTATAAGTCTAAATTGCCAAGCTCATATGAATATTGTTGTAGACACACATGTAGTGCATTATCATCTATTATCTTGGGAGGGAATATTTGACAAGACACTTTCTTGCCTGATTCACCATAACCTTTAATTCAATTAAAGGTTAACCTTAAAATAAAAGGTAACCACTTAAAGGTAGACCTTACTCAAGGTCACCATTAAAGGTACCTGAATCACCGAGATGTATAAAAGCTGAGATTTCCGATCCAAGGGGAGAGAGTGCGAGTTTCGGATTTTAAGAGCACCCCGTTTCCCACGGGAGAGTGCCTATATTATAGTTTGGATTTTAAGAGCACTCCATTTTGGCTACTTTTGGATAAATTATGGAACTGTTTTAGTTTCGGAATTACAGTGATCAAAATTCAAGGATGGAATTGTTAACTGTCAAGCAAATTGCACCTTTTAATTGTTTTAAATTGGGCGTGTTTTGTTATGGAATTGTATCGCGCCAGCGGAAATGTGAAAGTTGTGTTTCTGAATTACTTACTGTGAGTCTTGCAATCTTATTATTTACGGTATTAACCACATTAAATAGTGTACTACTCTAGAACAAACGACTTCTCTACAATTTGAGTTTCCAAGTGGTATAACTACAAAGAATTATAACAGATTCTTTCATCTGACGTTGCGACAGACAATTATGATCTGTGGTGGCAGCAGATTATCACATCCCGAGTGACGTAAGCGGCAACTGACGTCACTCGCTTTCTAATTGACCGAAAGGTCTGGTGGCAGCGAAAACAGTTCAGTCCTGACAAAAGGGTACCAACAGCCGACCAATATCCCACCAACAAGGGCTACGTTACGGAGGGTAAAAACACAATGAATTTCGCTACAATACCAAGCCATATATTAACGCTAATAGCGAAGATTAAGGGGCACTAATATACGTGGCGTAAATTTAAGCGGCGTAAATTATCGATCTTTCAGGGCGATAATTATAGTCCTTTTACTTATTAAACTTCGTTTCTTCGCCGCGGTATTCTTCGTTCCTTCGCCATGAAGAAACCAAGAGACGAAATGTCTCTAACGAGCCACCATAGTATTGCATGTTGGTGTCATATGGGTATTTGGGTGGATTTTGGGTAGATGTGGGTGGATTTCGTTTGGTTCTGGGTAATTTACACAGTATCGTGCTACTACTAATGGTCGCTCATTACAAACGACATAAATTGTCAATTATCTACACGTTCACCGTTCTGAAAATTCGGACACCCTTTTAACTTTCAAAATACCCAAATTACCGTACTGATACGTGTATCAACTAGCGGGAGGTGACGTCAATTGTATGTTGTTAACAATGCACCAAAATCACCAGATATACCGAAATAACCCATACAACACGGAAATATGAACCGTTCTTCAAGAAACTGTGATTGGCATATGCAACCACTGGCACTGTTAAAGATGTGATAACCAGGGGATTACTGTATAATTGCAATTAAGACTGATTTATTAAAATACAGCGGAACCTCTCAAAACCGGTCACATTGGGAGGTGCCCAGGGTGTCCGGTTTGACAATCTATGTCTACTTAATTGTATGCGTGTATTGTCATCACTCATTGTTGATAACGTCTGTTCATGATCGCAAACCACATATACCGTATTCATTATAATAAACGCCCGGGCGCTTATAAGAATCATCGGTAAGTCACATGTCGGGGGTGGGCGATTAATAGAGGCAATGGTTTTTGGTCCGAGTAAAAAATGTCAAAAAGTGAAGAAAACGATTGGATTTGTAAACCTAACAGACGTTCTATGTACTCACGGTGTAGTCTTAGCAATTACTACCGTATCGGACTTTTGTATTCGGATAATCTGTATGTTTGGACTGGTCCATTTCTCATAAGGATCAGTATGTATTCGGACATACCCCAAATCCGTAAATTTCTCAAAATATCTCAACAATAACAAAGGGACATCACTCTTCGCGTAACATATACTATCTTGTCAGATCGTCCCCAGACCAAAATCGTCCCCCATACCAAATCGTATTTTTCTATATTTTTTTTGATAATCAAGCAAGCCCATCATCACATCTGGTTCCCGGTTTTGCTGTACAATATTGTGCGTTAACCCGTGACCGGGTACCGATGGCTGTCAACGACGAATAAGGAAAATGCTAGGCAGCGCTCCAGTTAAGGTGCGGAACTGGATTGTATATTAGAACCAGATAACGACTATAGTGACTCTGCAATAATTGTTAAACAAGGCGAAACTGTTGTGGGGAGATATCACCCAGGTGATCGCAGTTACTGGGGAACCGTGACCCTCCTCTATCGGGACACTTGCAAGGGGAGGTGGCCTTGAAATTCCATGTTCCTACAGAATATTTGGACGCAAAGAACGAAAGGTACATGTCCGCGCGTTACTAAAAAGGGAAATACGGAAACTTACAGTTTGACAGGTATGTCCATTTTTCTTTCCATGGAGGAGGCCATGGGCGTTTATTAGAGGTCCCAATTTTTGTAAAATCGGGCAGAAAATGTTCATTTTTTTGCCCAAAAATGGGGGGTGGGCGTTTATTAGAGTATGGGCGTTTATTAGAATGAATACGGTACCTGTTTTGCGTTGCTCATATGCCTGATTTACTGTGGAGCCTCTCTAAACCGGACACATTGGGAACCTCCCCATGTGTCCGGTTTAGAGAGGTTCCACTATGCAAGTATTGTTGTTGTGACATGATCATGCAGTACAACATGTGGAAAGACGTTTCCATTTGAGAAACTGACTCAACAACCATTTTGTCATGAGGTAACGTTATTAAAGTGTTTAACACGTTATGATATGCATGCACTTAATAACAGCAATATCGACATACCAAACATACAACAAACTATACATTGTGGAAACCAGGGGCCCCTTTCACTAAACTTCGTACGACTATTAAAGATATTCGTAAGTGCAAAATAGAAATACACAACATTTGTCTGACAGCTCATTTTGGAAAATCTTTCGTGGATGTGCTACATTTATTGGCATAAACCTGTAGGTACAAAATGGTCGCATTAGAGAAACACAAGTGAGAAGCAAATGTTTAGACATCTTCGTACGAACATTTTTATGTGAACAACTTTTTTATTTTTGTAAATAACACAATTAAATAATATGAAATAAATTCTGAAAACCGCGTGTAAAAATAACAACTATTAAAAAGGTTACATGTTAATTACAAAGGTTTGAACATTTTAATTAGCTGAGATATGCGTGTTCCACTATGAGGTCATAGAGGAACAACTAGTTTTGATATTTATTTATATGAAAGGTACATGCCCACCGACAGGCACAACATGTTCTTTATATGAATTAAATAAGTGTATAATTGTGTCACTATTCCACCAGTTCAAAAAGTACGAGTGCCCGCTATTCAGATATAATCATTTAGTAATAGTTATTTAACTGATAGTGACTCGCGGTTGTATCGGGCTATATGCAAATGAGGCATGATATGTTTTTAATTATTTATTCTAAGTAAATGCGTCACCTGAACAAATAATATTTTCGACAGATTATAAAGTATGATCACATGAAACAAATAAATACAGAGAATAAATAGTAACGCCCGTTAACATTTTAAGTAAACACGGTAATCGCCCCTGATATCAGTGTGTAAATTTACGTCTGATATAAAATGTATAATAATGCCAAGCAATACGTGGGGTAATGGGGAATGAATGTTTATTTTGCCAGAAAATGTCTCAGATGACGTCTCTGATATAAAGAATAGTTTGTGCCTACTGAGCAGGCATATACCTTTCAGTCTAAGTGATTTTGTATCATTATTGTATTACATGAACTTGGTAATTTATGATGAAATAAAATGTTTTTTTAAATTTTAATTAAAACTTTTTTATTGGGATGTTAAACATTTTGTTGGAAAAATTGTACATAAATTTGCATAAAATGTACAATTATGAAAACTTGCATAACTTTTGATCGGATGATTATTTTGCATGGGGTTTTCCGCATGTCCTTTGTATTGTCATTATCTACCAGTTTACACAATATATTTTACAATATAACTTGTCTATTCATATGCCCTTTAATTGGCGGGTCCGTGACATTACATAGAGAAAACCAGGTTACTGTCTTTTTATATCAAGTTCAGGTAAGGCTAGGAAACGCGTAGGAATTCCTACCGTTTTCGAGCCGAGCCAGATACACGTAATATCAAAATACACTAGCCTGGTTTTCTATTTATCAGGTAACGTTTTATGCTCTAAAATTACCACAGATGACGTCGTTATCTATGGACAGAACGCGGACTTGTTTACGTTGCGTGATTACACTGACGTTATTCGGTAACGTCACGTGACGTCATCCGACCAATGAAACGCCAGTCAATGCCTGATACAACAATATGTTATCAGTCAGTACGTATTCGGTCAATACAGGGCAGGTTACCTGATAAATTCAAAGCGCAGTCACGGTTTGAGAGGAGTTTTCTTGACGCGATGTAAATTTAACATTAACAATGCTTTCTTCTAAACGATTATTGGATTTACATGTATTGAACATATGCTGCATATGCAGCTTATGCTAAAAATGTAAATCCATCAATAGAAATTGCCAGAAGATCCTAAATTTGCATTTACGTACATTTTAGTCGTACGATGTTTAATGACATGGGCCCCATGTTCCACAGACGATATATTACTAATCGTTTACTCATTGCTTTGTCATCGTTCTCCGTTTTATAATTAAAAAACGATGGTGTCTACCGTTTTAATTAAAAACAACGAAAACGATGTAAAAATGATGAATTGAACAAATCAACAGGCGTTTAAATGGTTGAAAGCCATGTATTTAATCGAAGCTATCGTTTTCACGTTCCAACATGTTCAAAACAAGCAAATGATAACCGTTTCTATGCATATCGGTGTACAAAACGATCGTTTTCACTGCGTTTTTTATTCGTTTTCGTTTGTTTCATTTGGGAACCTTCAACAGATCGTCGCTGTACTTTTGTCCCCATACGGTGACAGTGACACTGTAAAATATACACGAGTACATGTGACTTCCTATATTTATCTTCGAATCAGGAAGTTTTAAAAATTCACAAGCATTGGACAAATTATATAATACAAACGGTATGTTTTTTAGAATCGTGCATTGTATAGAACAATTTAAGGATCAGGGGCCCGTTTCACTAAACTTCTTACGACTAAAAGCTTCGTAAGTGCAAATTTAGAATCGTCTGGAAATTTCAATTGATGGATTTACATTTATTGAGCATAGGCTGCATATGCAGCCTATGCTCAATAAATGTAAATCTAATATTTGTTTACAATAAAAAGTTGTTAATGTGAAATTTACAGACTATCATAATTTTGCACTTACGAACATTTTAGTCGTAGGAAGTTTAGTGAAACGGACCCCTGGTATCCAATGTCAGTACGTCTCTCGGTGTGTTAGGACTGAATTAGTTTAGTACAGTGGAACATCTCTAAACCGGTCACGAAGAAAACACGTGCGATCTTATTTATGACGAGTTACTTGGTCACTTATCTCAGGTGATAATGTCTGTTCGTGATCGCATAGCACACAGCTATGGCTCAGAATGATCAAATGCCTGATTTACAGTGAAGCCTCTCTAAGCCGGACATGCTGGGGACCTCCCAGGGTGTCTGGTTTAGAGAGGTTCCATTGTACATGAATCCTTTTTTGCATGATTTGCATAAATATGTTTTCGAAGTGTCATAGCACAGTCCATTAACATTCTTAATACACTAGACTAAGTGTAATGCATATCTAAACTAAAGCACAGTCGATGGCGCGCCATCACAATATACCAATACACCATAAGGAAGACACACACCAAGTTTCAAGACCCTAGTCATTACGGTTAAAAATGTTACTGCTTACAATGCGAAAATGAGAAATTGTAAGTAAAAAAAGGGGAGATAATCCATGACCGGGGGTCGAATAAGAAATTAAAATTCACTATGCGCATCTACAGACCATAAGAAAGTTAGAAGTCCCTACATATTACGGTTAAAATTGTTTAATTCTTAGAAGGCAACAATTGGGAATGTTTAAGTCGAAAAGGGGGAGATAATCCATGACCGGGAGTCGAATCAAAAATTGAAATTCACTTTGCACATCTACACACCATATGGAAGGCACACACCAATATTCAAGTCCCTACATGTTACGGTTGAAAAGTTCTTACTAGAAACGGGACGGACGGACGTACGAGCGTACGGACAGACCGACGGACACCAGTGACGAAAACAATATACCCATTTATTTTCAAAAAGTGGGTATAAGAAAAGCGCTACATTCACTACGAATGGTGGTAGTATACATGTACATGTAGCTTCAAAATATATCATATGATTTTGTACTTATGCAATTATTAAAAATCAACCATTTGAGTTCAATACATATTATAATTCTTACATCGCGGATGTCATACTGGAGCAGTGCGTAAACTGGCGGCCAACGGTGGCACTTGATCTACCCACTAGAGCACTAAACGATGTTACTATAATTAGCAATTATATCGAATGTTAATGCTGGTATACAAATACCATGTATACAACATATGACGTAAACTATTTAAAAATAGCACGTGTTTACAATAATATTTACAATAATAACGCGCCAGCTATATCATTACATTAGAAAGACTGGGCGATTAGACATGTTTTCGGGGAAAATTATCGCTGTTTGGTTTTTAGTAGGTGCTTTTGTTGGTAAGTTTTGTGTTTTCATTGTGCGCTTATTATTATACATGTATTCTTAGTGGTACACCCCTGGCATACGAAGTATGTCGAGGAATATATAATATTCGTAATTCCGTCCTTCCGTCCTTCCGTCCGTTTGTCCGTCCGTCCGTCTACGTTAAAGGTCAAATTACTTCGAAATTTACATCCGTAAGATTTATTAAAGGTTTCAGGTACCCATTATCTCTGCAAGGGTAAGTCGGATTGACTTCAAACTTCACATACTTCCATATCATCGTCCATATTTTCATTTCATACCACACCCATACGGCCTTCATGTCCAAGGTCAAGGTAAACTTATTTAGGAATTTGAGTTACAGTTTTTTAAATATTTGCGTCCTGTCCCGTCCCGTCTTATACGCCTGAAACTTGGTATGTAGCTTCCTTGTGATGTGTAGATGCACACAGTTTATTTCAATGTTTTATTCGACCCCAGGTCATGGATTATCTGTCCGTTTGGACTTGAAATTTCGCCTCGTTTATTATCAAAGCGATATGTGGGCATCCATGTTCTATGAACACATTTTCTAGTTCGAAATAAAATCAATATTTGACCAAATTTCACGAAATAAAAAGAAGGTTAATTTTTAAAGTTTTCTAAAATTCAATATTATCTAAATAAATATTGCGTTTGCATTGTTTATATAGCAGTTACAGTTGGGCAGGTTTCGTGGAAACAGACAGTAGTGTGCTTGTTAGAAGTAGTTCAGTAGCCTATTTCACCACCATCGCAAAGTATACTTTGAAGGAGAAATATTTTGGATAAATTTATTAATTTTTATTATACTGAATTTATTACATTATCACAGCCATTTTGGCCGTGATAATGTAATACATTCAGTATAATAATTCTGCATACAGTCGAGCACCAGTACTTCGAACGTCAGTATCTCGATGGTATCCCCTATCTCGATGATTCGCTAAAGTCCCGAATGATATCCTTATTTGTTTAATGTAAATTTCCTCGGCTATCTCGAACATGCCCTATCTCGAACATGTTCTCTATCTCGACTGTTCATTCTGTCCCCTTCGTTTAAAAATACGCTAAAAAGCACTTCGCTATCTCGATCACATAAACGCTCGGGTAAATCACCTAAGCACCTGGCTGCCAAGATCAATTTGGTTAACACTAATTTTCACAACTTATTATCAAACGAAACAAAATAAATTCACACCTGCCTCGGGTTGTTTGCTTAATTGGTCCACATCGATTTGTTTAAGTGTTTGACACGATTCATTAAGCATATGATATCACGACGTGCCACATGACATTCTTAACGCCCTGTCAAAGTCCACGGCATTCTTCACACAGCTGTATAGATGCCGGTGGACGAAGCAAGGGACAATCAAGGACTTCTTCACGAGACCTGACTGCGAGTGACGGTGTCAATTTCGTTTCGTTTAAGACATGTACTTTTCTGTTTCTTGTATTATATGTTACTCATTATGTAAACACAACTTTATTTCCTTGTTAGTTAGTGACATATTGTCTATTGAATACATGTATATACTGCATGTAATGTTCATATTGTTGTTTGTCAATGAATTGGTATATAAAATAATAACAGCAACACATGTTTTGTTTCATTATTCCTTTATTGTTTACTCGTGATGTGATGGGCAACATGATTTTATAATTTTTTGCGAAAATATTTCACCATGTCACTTCCTCGGTATCTCGAACCTAGTCCTATCTCGACTAAAATACGATCTCCCTTCGACTTCGAGATACTGGTGCTCGACTGTACTTTTAATCATCAAATACATGCAGTCGTTTGTTCTATATGAAATAATGCATTTCAGGAAAAATAAATGATTACTCCCTCAAAGTATACTTTGCTAGAAACGTATACTTTGCAATGTTGGTGAAATTTGCGACAGGCGTTTCACTGACTGACTTGTGATCAGTACAGATCTTGCTCAGACTGTGCCGATGCACAGGCTGATCTAGATATACACTGGTCGCAAAACCCATAATACCAATTTCATCAGTCACAGCCAGAGGTGTACATATACAGGCCCTTTAACCGTCAGGGGTGTAACTGATTTCAATTATGTTCGGGATAACGTGATAGAGATATGTTTGCAGATCATGCATAGTTATCTCCCTTTGCGAATAACGTGTGTCAGTTATGTTGGCTGAATGGAATTTTACGCTAAAAACAGGTTTACAAGTTAGATTCTACTCATCATTCGCATTGGTTCGTGCTATAGACCAGTGTGTATATTCCATTAGTATGTACTGTAACTATGTATTGACATTGACTGGCACGAGTGGCACGGAAATTGCCAAGTTTATGCACATTTCGTGCACTTTTTTGTATAATAAAGGGTATCTTTACAGGTGGTTTGTGAAGCTCTGAAAGTTTTCCCGAGTGATTGTATAGTTTTCTAGTAGATACCAACACCTTGCAAACACGTGTAAACAGGTTTCTTCGTTGCGCATGGTAGATTAGCGTTGCGCAAAGCCTTCAAAGTTTACAGGTAATTCCCGGGATAACGTGTTTCAGTTATTATTTTTGGCGCCAAATTTTATCTACGCTTGCTGCAAGACAACTCTGTAGGGCTTGTCCCGATAAGACGGTTAGTCATTGCTTGCCTGCTCTTTGATCGTGGGTTGTGAATATGGTTTCGAAGTCTGATTATGGTCATATGCTGATAAGATACGCCCCGTCGTTTTGCCACCAGTCTACATGTCTACACAGCATTATAATATAGATATATAACTATAAATGTGTGTAGCGTAGTCTGTTGGCGCTATACAATGACGCCGGTGTAAGCAGTATTAGACAATCATCATGATCATGACAATGCTATAAGATACGTGTATTCGTATTTTGCGGACTCCCTACACCAGTATAGTCTCGCTTTCCATGTTCAATAGGGATACATGTATATATACAAGTTGTAGTAGTAGTATCTTATGTGGCTCTACTGGCAAAATGGATGTTACCATAAATATATTTTCAATACATAAGTCGTGTAAATCATGCGCATTCGACATATTCCTACGCTAGATCACTGGTCAATAACATGCATTATGTTCCACCTTGTTATAAATCGATAGTATCCGTATTCGTGCGTGTTTGTTAATTGAAGTGTTCATAACACGAGATTGACGGTATCTGATGTTTAACTCGCAGAGCATGCTTTAACTATTCGGAAATTGAATACACAGTCGTGAATTTCGTTTCGCATAATCATAGAGACCCTGTTTATGAACCTAAGTTTACCACGTCTTCACACGCAAAATTTCATTTTTAGTGATAATTCAACTCGGTGTTTCCGAGTTGGTTACGCGCCATACAATAGGATTACATTTGACATACATACAGTTGTTTCTGTCAAAATGTTCCGGGTTTATACGTGTACAAAGTGTTGTGCGTTGCGTATCCGTGGAGTTTCCGTTAGCTGCGTTTCAAACCGTGTGTCGTCTACGTGTAATACGTTTTCGGCCATGCGTTGCGTTTCCCCACTCTTGCGCATGCGCGAAAGTCGAACAAACCGTGTTCAACGCATTGAGTTTCAAAAGCGTGTAATCCGTGTACAACGGTTGTGAACGTATACAACGGTTGTAAACGTATACAACGCTAAGGTAAACCGTTTAAACGATTTAACGCTTTCTTTGACGAACGGTTACACGCTTCTACATTTACACAGCACCGTACAGATGAAACCGTGTTATACGTATAACACGTTTCCACGGGTTTTAACGCATTACACGTTTTGGTATGCCAACCGTGTATCGCGTAGAATGCGCATGCTCAGATCGTTCTTCGTGTGTGTATATATACTTTAGACTCATTGCAGGGCTTCTAAAATTTTCAGTTTTCCGGTTCTGGACCGATTTTTGAACTCTCAGACCGATTGAGATTTGAAAACGGCTGCTATTTCGCTATAAACCTTGTAAATTTACCGGTTTTGACCACCAAGTAATTTATGACACATATCCGCGGGCCATATCCGTGTTAAACCAGTGTGCAGCTCGCTGTGTATTCAGTTTCTCCAAATATCGATTAATCTTAACACACTCGTGGGACAGGTGTATAGCGGATTAGTGACTGAAATAGACTGGCTTCAGCGTAAAGATACGAGAGTTCCTAGACTCCCATTTCGCCATTTCTGATGATGTTAAAATTAAATAAAGAAACCATGCATTGTGTTTATCTGTGTTCGTAATATTTAACCCCAAGTAACTGAAACGGACTATCGGCCCGGGCTATTCCATATTAAGTTAGGAGCTGTTACATTACGCTGTATTAGGGGTCATTTTTGTGTATATAAAATGTACATAGGAATGCCGCAGATCCTGATGAGCCGGCTCACGTGATCTACAATTCGCAAACATTTCGATAAACGACAACCCGTTTGCTCTTCTAAATTAACCTGTATTTATTAACTGTAAAGTTACATTGTAAATTTAGAGCAATAAAATATGTTTAAACTATAAACGACAAGGTACATCTGTCGTGTTAAAAGCGTGACTCATTAGGCATCAGGGATTAGGGATCAATTGAAGTGCTAAATCACAACGCCGATGTACTTTCAACTCGATCTGAGGGTATGTATTCGCGATATTTTAAAAGGGACGAAACAAGGACGCCTCGAAGCGATCGGGGCCGAACAGGTATTTGCGTTAAAACGTGTAACCGTTGTACACGTTTCAATGCTTTCATATAGCTACATGCTTCCAGGTAAAGCGTTGTACACGTTTCAACTCTTTCACCTCGCTACATATGTATACGCCAAAGCGTGTTATACGCCTTGAAGCTAAACGTATTACACGCTTTAAAACTAAACGGTTTGACAATGTGTATTACACGTGTACGAACCGTAGTATACGTTTAAACAACGTATACAACGCTTTTCAACTAAACGGTTTGACAATGTGTATTACACGTGTACGAACCGTATTATACGTTTAAACAACGTATACAACGCTACAGCAAACCGTTGCGTTCGCGTTGCGTTCGCGTTGAGTTTGCAAGTGTTGTCTACGGTGGAACAAAAACGGAGACTGCACTGTACCAAATGAATTCACCAGGGTCATGTGGCATGTATCTTAAATGCAAATTGCAAATGAATGGCGTAGATTCCGATGAGCCGGCTCATCGGGATCTACAGTTTGGACAAAGGTACGTCTGCCATCCGCAATCCAAAATTATACAATCAGCATTATGATTCGTCTAGAGCTGTCGTTTCGCAATGTTTCCGTCCTACGAAAACATGCGAATCGTCTCCTAAAGATATGAGAATCGTCTCGCATTTTCGCCATCTCGCCTTCCGCTTTTGGAAATATAGTTTGGTGTAACCCGAATTATAAAGCGCAGGTAGCGCAGGGCGACTTACCTTGTGTTACAGACAGAACATTCGGGTTAGTTTTGCTCATGCGTGTTGATGCAGATAGCGAAGCAAAAAAACGCGCGATCTTCCACCTGTGGGCGAGGCTGCGAAAAAGCAAGATTGAATATGATAGAATCGCGCGTGTTCGTCTCGCGATCATACGTCGTAATCTCGCGATCAACATATGCTCGAGATCGCGAGATTGTAAAATGTCCCTAACAGGACACGTACAAATAGTCTTAGGAGACGAGTCTCATGTGCTGCTGAAACATGCTTTTATTAAGAAGTAGAACAAATGTGGACAAACACCAATAAATTTTGACAAAAAACAACAACATAGTTTGACAAAAACATGATAATCGTCGTCTTAGGAGAATATTCTTATGTGCTACCAATACATGTCTATTGTGTGCGGGAGCGAACATATTTCGATATATCTTATTGGTTACTGCATCGCATCGCCGGTTTTTGCCTTACCTTTTTTCGGGGTTTCTGCACATCCTATTTTTAAATTTCGATGTCATAAAGTTATGGAATAATTATGTGCGAAAGATAATTCCAGAGCCAAATCTTACTAAATAAAGTTCCATTTTATTCCATGCGTGATGGTGTCACGAAATGGATACATATGTGTTGAGTAATTGATCGTAAATGTCTCTGTTGACATCGCGTCGGCGTGTATCAAAGGTCAGATCGGCACGACCTTGTAACCTTTGATGTCTGGCCCTCCACTGTCACAATCACCCCTCCCCCCTACCCAGCACGGTGGCAGAATGGAGAAACTCATGCAAACTGCTTAACCGGACGCACGGATGGACACACAGTCCAAACAATATAGTACCTCCCGACTCTAACATGAGACCGGGGAGGGCGGGGGCGTAAAACAAACGATTCTGTATTCATTTTTGTATAAATATATCAATTGCTGTCACAAAATCCAGTAATTGCACTAAGGGGCGCACTTATATTGCGCCTGAAAAAAAATACTCCAATACTCACAAATCTAAGAGTTTTTCGAAGTTTTCCGGCCGCCCCATTGCGTCAGTAATCTGGTAATAAAACCTACGTCATTTTATCTAATTTTGTTTTGTCCCACCCCTTTAGCACTTTCAAATATATTGTATCCCCATGTTAAATTCACATATAATTTTATTTTCACAATAAAATCATTATTTCATTGATATACTTACTATATTTCATGATATACTATCTCGGTATCATCAACAGACCTTGCTATACGTCAACGGCGTTGTTTTATTGTGATAATGTGAAAAAATATTGTTTGATTTTAAAGGTATATGCCCACTCAGTAGGCACAAAATGCTCTTTATATCAGACATCATATGAGACATTTTCTGGCAAAATAAACATTCATTCAACATTACCCCACGTATGGATTGACATTATTATACATTTTATATCAGCCGAAAATGTCCACACTGATATCAAAGGCGATAACCGTGTTTCCTTAAAATGTTAACGGACAGTACTATTTATTCTCTGTATTTATTTTTTGATATGCAATATCATACTTTATAATCTGTCGCAAATATAATTATGTTCGGGTAACGAATTTAATTAGTATCAATAATTAAAAAATATCATGCCCCATTTGCATAGGAAAATAACCTGATACCACCGCGCGTCACTATCATTAAAATACATATTACTTTACGATTATATCTGTATTAGGGCTGTTGGAATAGTTGTTCACTTATTTAATTCCTATAAAGAACAGTTTATGCCTACTGAGTGGGCATGTACCTTTAATCTACATGCCAAGTACTAGTATTTATTCAATTACCCGCCAATTAACATTGTCCTTCTGTATTTATGTCCAGCTAGAGTAATGAGTATTTTACAGTGCAAACTGATCGGGGCTTACTAGTCGCTGCATCACGTGTATGACCTCGTGTGACCTCTTGTAATCCAACCTCGGGCATATGTGTATTGCATGGAATATCATGCCGCTCTAATGATCATGATGATTGTGATGTTTGTATTTTAACACTGTCACGCCTACCTAAGTAACTTGAATCGACTCAGAATTTGTGAATAAAGATCAAACAATCCACCATGTCCACAGTGCAGATACTGATGACACGATACATATGGTGGTTATATATTTGACATCGAGATATCGAGATATCGAGATGTTGACATAATTTATCCGTCGCAAGTATGTCGACTTAAATATCACTACATGTCGAGATAATGTGAAACTATGTGGACATGTTGAGACTCATTTACGTTTTAATATATAGATCATTCGTTTCGCTTTGTCAGTTACCCTACGCCATCGGCCGTATTGTGAACAGTGTAGGCCATGTTCATAAATACTGCCCTTGTTTAGGGTAATGTTACCCGACATGCAAAGTCATCGAGCCAGTGCCGTCGTTAAATCAAAATATTGTAGCGTAATACTTTTACCCTCCGTAACTCAGCCCTTGTTGGACTGAATTGGTCGGCTGACGGTCCCCTTTTGTCAGGATTGAACTGTTTCGCTGCCACCAGACCTTTCGGTCAACTAGAAAACGAGTGACGTCAGTTGCTGATTTCAAGGTCAATAGGGTTCACATGCAGTTGTAATAGCTACCCCATGCATCTGAGAGAAGACCGGCTTTACAGCCCATCACACAAACACTGTTAATTGACCAGTGGTTAATTTAGGGTAACAATATATTTCCCATTGCAGCAAATAATTAATTAAGACGTGTATATAACTGGGAAAAGTTTGCCACAGTATTTACATTTAGGGGAATAGTGTGGAGGGGAAATAATACACAATAGTCCTCTCAACAAAGGGCGGTATTTAATTTATTACACCGAATAATATTAATTATGAACATGATTAACGTCGGTATTTCAGAATCCACTCTAATATTGTCCGCTGCGTTGTGAATTGCGCGCAGTGTTGTGAAGCGGACGACTCTGTAGACTATTTTTTATCACGTGATATGAAATTGACCAATGCAACGCCTAGGAATTGCAATTAGGTATAATAATATACTATATAAATGTCACAATCTACCAGATTAAAGGTACATGCCCACTCAGTAGGCACACAATGTTCTTTATATCAGAGACCTCATCTGAGACAAAATAAACATACATTCACCATTACCATGATTAACCCACGTATTGATTGGCTTAGCATGCATTTTATATCACACGTAACTTTCCACACTGGTATCAGTTATTTTTTGATGTGCAATTATCATACTTTATAATCTCTCGAAACTATTATTTGTTCAGGCAACGCGTTTAATTAGTATAAATAATTAAAAAATACCATGCCTCATTTGCATGTGAAAATAGCCTGATACAACAACGTGCGTCACTATCAGTAACCTAAATATTCTAAATAATTATATCTGTATAGCGGGATACGGACAAAATCCCCCCCAGACATAATCCCCCCCCCCCATGATTTTTGACACAGGAGGACAAACTCCCCCCCACCCCCGTCTAAAATGCAGGTAGGACAAAATCCCCCCCCCCCCGTCCAAAATCACAGGTAGGACATAATCCCACCCGCCCATCAAAATTAAAAAAAAAACAATATGGTTTGGGACCGACATCAGTATACAAATGTACAAACGATACATTACATACATATTCTTGTTTGACGTTTATTGTGCAACTGAAACTACTTCATTAGATGTGCTTGTTTGATTGTGCAACTGAAAATACTTCATTAAATGTGCTTGATGTTTGATGTTTATTGTGCAAATAAAAGTATTGAATATGATTTAACTTGATTCTGGACGGGGGGATTTTGTCCTACCTTGAATTTTGATTGGGGGGAGGGGGATTATGTCATACCTGTGATTTTAGACGTGGGGATTTTGTACTCCAGTGTCACAAATCATGGGGGGGGGTATGTCCGGGGGGATTTTGTCCTACACTCATGTATAGCGGGCACTCGTACATTTTAGACCTGGTGGAATAGTGAAACAATTATACACTGATTTAATTCATGACACACATGATAAAGAATAGTTTGTGCCTACTGAGTGGACATGTACCAATAAAACATACATACATGCCGTGTGCTACGTGCCTTCAAGACTTGTCACATATAAACATTGAGC